>CAIGQW010056815.1:5359137-5370394 GCA_903798125.1 Danio choprae
ACATACACGATTATGCCGTCGAACTGTTGTATAAACGCAATATCACACTTGTAGCAGTGCGATAGGGCTGTATATCGGCACACGCCTCCCACCAGTGCTGATATACAGCCATATCACACTGCTACTCCTGTGATACACTTATTTATTTAACAACATACTTAGTTTACATTTCAATTGACACATAATATAGCTATACATACAATATTGTGTATGTAGTAATTACATACGTTTGTCAATTTGCATATTTTTGTATTCTTTATTTACTTATTTAAATTCCTTTATTATCTGTGTTTTTTTTTTCCTGTCACTGTCATTCTGTTATTCCACGAGTTTTACCGTCTCCCCTCTGGTATTCGATACAGAACTCCTATCAGTAAAACGAATCGGTTCAACCTTTCATTTATCCCCCTGTCAGTGTTCGTCCGCGTCATCCTTTGTTTATGTCATGTGCTTTCTTTGTCCTTCTCCCGCCACCGTCATTGTTAATCTGTTCCACCTGTGTTCATCCCTTCTGTGTCATCTGTGTAATCAATCTGTCCTCCATATATACCCTTTCGACTGTGTCCATTGTTGTCCGGTATTTTGATTCCTGTGATTCGTGTGGTCCTGTGTCTGCCTGTCTTCCCATACCCTGTATCAGTTCCCGTAAGTGTTATTAAACCCGTTTTGTAATGTTCATCCTTCTCCGTCTCGTCTTGTTATCCTCCGCCCTCCGGGCGTTACACCCCCCAGCTGTAAAATTTTTAAATTTAGGGTAGATTTGTATTGTTTAATGTTTTTTGTGTATTATTTGTGATGTGCTTGTATGCTTCAACCAAATTGCCTAAAGGAAATGATTAAAGAATAACTAACTGTCACGAAAACAAATTTCTTGTATGTGTAAAAATACCTGGCAATAAAGCTTTTTCTCATTCAGATTCTGATTGTAACAATCCCCAGCGATCTATTCCATACAGATCGCTGGAGGACTACAATGCCATCACCATATGGACTACAAATCCTGTCATGCACTACACACACACACCTGTTCCAGTTCTCCTTTCATTACACACACAGCTGGGAGCTGCTCAAGGACTGATTACATAGACTTTATATACAGCACACACACACACACACACAGACTTTGCTGAGTCTTGTTGGTGTTTTTCTCTGGTAACATTTTTAAGCATTTATCCAGTCTAGTCTTTCAGTGTATCTATCCTTGCCGTGTCTTGATTCCTAGCTGCCTAACCTGACTATTCTCCTATTTAGACTACGATATTGGATTGCCTGTATACTTCTGTTTTGCTCTGATGTTGACTATTGCCTGCACGACCATTCTTTGTTAATAAAGCCTGCATTTGGATCCACAACTGTCAGCGTCCCCCTTCATGACACTGATTCAGGGTCAAACAGAGCCGAAAGCATTGTGTGGTTTAAATATGTACACCTCTTCACCTATTCAAATGTATTTTTTTATTTTACAAAAACTTTTCTGTTTTCCTTTTTCAAATATTTCCCAAATGATCTTTAACAGAGCCAGGAATTTTTCACAGTATTTCCTATAATATTTTTTCTTCTAGTGAAAGTTTAATTTGTTTTATTTTGGCTGGAATAAAAGCAGTTTTTAAAAACTACTTCAAGGTTAATATTATTCGCCCCCTTAAACAATATATATTTTTTTCGATTGTCTATAGAACAAGCCATCAATATACACTGACTTGCCTAATTACCGTAACTTGCCTAATTAACCTAGTTAAGCCTTTAAATGTGACTTTAAGCTGAATACTAGCATCTTATTATCTAGTAAAATATTATGTGTTTTCATCATGGCAAAGATAAAAGAAATCAGTTATAGAAATGAGTTATTAAAACTATTATGTTTAGAAATGTGTTGGAAAAAATCTTCCTTCTGTTAAACAGAAATTGGGGAAAAAAATATACAGGGGGGGCTAATAATTCTGACTTCAACTGTGTGTTGATACGTATTTAAATTACCCTCTGCTCCTTCCGCAGATGCTCCATGGCCAGCTGAAACTCTCTCTCTTTGGCCCAGGCTTCAGCGATGGTGGCCTGGTTCTGCTCCTCGTACGCCATGGCCACCACAGCCAGGATCAAGTTCACCAGGTAAAACGAACCCAGAAAAATCACCAGCACAAAGAAGATCATGTAGGTCTTCCCTGCCGACCGCAGAGTCTGCAGCGGAGAGGAAGATGAACAGGTTTGCAATGGGATGGTTCACCCAAAAAGTTAACATTTTGCCTTCCTTTATTCACTTGCCCAAAACCTTTTTGACTTTATTTCTGTTGGACACAATAGAAGTTATTTTGAAAAATGTTGGAAACCTTTAACCATTGAATTCCATAGTATTTGTTCTGTGTTCTACTATAGAGGTCAATGATTACAGGTTTTAAACATTTTTCTAAATATTGGTAACACTTTATAATAACTGCACACTATGGGTCATTTATTAAAGGGTTAGTTCACCCAAAAAGGAAAATTAACTCAGCCCTCACTTGTTTAAAACGTCTTTGAGTTTCTTTCTTCTGCTGGACACAAAAGAAGATATTTTGAAGAAAGCTGGAAACCTGTAACCATTGACTTCTATAGTGTCTGTTGTTCCTACTATGGGAGTCAATGGTTACAGGTTTCAAACATTTTTCAAAATATCTTCAAAAATATCAGTAACACTTTATAACAACTAAATTATTTATTAAAGAGATGGTTCACCCCCCAAAAATTGCCATCATTTATTAACTTGTTCAAAATCTTTTTGACTTTATTTCTGTTGACCACAATAGAAGTTATTTTGAAAAATGTTGGAAACCTGTAACCATTGACTTCCGTAGTGTCTGTTGATCCTACAAAAGAAGTCAATGATTACAGGTTTTAAGCTTTCTTCAAAATATCTACTTTTATGTTCAACAGAAAAAAAACTAACTTATAAAGGTTTGAAACCACTAGAGAGCAAATAGTGAGTAAATTGTCATTGTTGGGTGAACTATCCCTTTAAGCATCAGCAAATAGATCATTCATCATTTATTAAAGCAGGGGTCACCAAACTTGTTCCTAGAGGGCCGGTGTCCTGCAGATTTGAGCTCCAACCCTAATCAAACACACCTGAACAAGCTAATCAAGGTCTTACTAGGTACACTTGAAACATCCAGGCAGGTGTGTTAAGGCAAGTTGGAGCTAAACCCTGCAGGGACACCGGCCTTCCAGGACCGAGATTGGTGACCCCTGTTATAAAGTGTTACCAAAATATCTTCTCATGAGGAAACTCATAAAGGTGGGTCAGTAAATGGTGAGTACATTTTTATTTTTGGGTGAACTATCCCTTTAATTCTCCATGTTGGCAGATGAGTGTTCAGTGATGTACCTGATGGTAAAGGCTTTCCCAGTAGTCTTGCGTCATCAGTCTGAACAGACCCAGAAAAGCCCAGCCAAAGGTGTCAAAGCTCGTGTAGCCGTAGTTTGGGTTTCGACTTGTTTTCAAACAGTCAAATCCATCAGGGCACTTCCTGTGCATGGAAGAAATATATAATGATGGTAAAAGGTGCCATATAGTGCATTGATTCAATGTGATATTCATCTTCCGATTCATTTGTCTATATAGGGAAATGACTAGGAATAGTAAACGGTCAAACCACTTGCTCTAGAAACAATTGTGTTTGTGACCAGAAATAAAAATAAAAATAGTATAATAATAAAATACAATTTACCAACATCGAGCATAATGAGCAGTTTCATTTATTCATTTTCCTTCGGCTTAGTCCCTTTATTCATCAGGGGTCGCCACAGCGGAATGAATCGCCAACTTATCCAGCATATGTTTTACACCTTCCAGCTGCAACCCAGTACTGGAAAACATCTATACACACTCATTCACACTCGTACACTACGGCAAATTTAGTTTATTCAATTCAAACCTATAGCGTATGTGTTTGGACAGTGGGGGAATCCGGAGCACCCAGAGGAAACCCACGCCAACACAGGGAGAACATGCAAACTCCACACAGAAATGCCAACTGGCCCAGCAGGGACTTCCTTGCTGTGAGGTGATAGTGCTAACCACTGAGCCACCGTGCCCCCCATAACGAGCAGTTTTTATAGCAAAAAATCAATGAAAGTGAATGAGACTGAAAATCTCTAGCCAATTAGGTTCCAATGACTGTGCCTGCTCATACATATAAGAAAAAACAACTATTTCTTAATTTGGGTTTTGACTTTTCAATTATTCAATTATTATTATTTCAATTATTATTTTCAAATATTCAATGTGATCAATTAAATTTTATATAGTTTTATATGCTCATTTACAGCATAACCACAGGAATTACCCCTAGAATGAAACGATGTGCTTCAGAATATAATAACAAAGACAAAATAATTTACTTTTTTATGTAAAATTATTATGTTTAACAATGTGTTGAAAAAAATCGCTCAGTTAATTTATTTGTAATTTGCCATCCTGTCAAAAAATAAAAATAAATAAATTAACTGAGCGCCTCACGGTGGCGCAGTGGATAGCACGTTCGCCTCACAGCAAGAAGGTCGCTGGTTCGAGCCTCGGCTGGGTCAGTTGGCATTTCTGTGTGGAGTTTGCAAGTTCTCACCGTGTTGGCGTGGGTTTCCTCCGGGTGCTCCGGTTTCCCCCACAAGTCCAAAGACATGCGGTACAGGTGAATTGGGTAAGCTAAATTGTCCATAGTGTATGAGTGTGAATGGGTGTGTATGGATGTTTCCCAGAGATGGGTTGCAGCTGGAAGGGCATCCGCTGCGTAAAACATATGCTGGATAAGTTGGCGGTTCATTCCGCTGTGGCGACCCCAGATTAATAAAGGGACTAAGCCGAAATGAAAATGAATGAGTGAATGAATATTTCCGAAATTATGTTTCAAGAGTTCACATTTAGCTGATAATTGATTATAAAGTGTGTTTGGCATGCTGTCCCGGGAGAGACCCCTGAGCTCATAGATCCTCGAGCCCGGGGCTCCCTCCTGTTTGAAGGGCGAGAGGGGAGTTTGAGCTCGGGTAGATCTCGAGAACTCTCCTGCTTATTTATGGCTAATGACAAATTAGGGATTGCTATGGAGAGATATATTGCTGAATAAGAGCTCATCTATGGTGCTAATTTAGTTTGGTCAATTCACTTATGTCGCAAGTTTTTGGACTGTGGGAGGAAACCGGAGAACATGTAAACTTCGCACAGAAAAGTCAACTGGCCTGTTTAAGACTTGGACCAGTGATATTCTTGCTGTGGGGCAACAGTGCTAACCACTGGGCCGTCGTGCCGCCCTATCAAGGAAAAGGGAGGAGGAGTAGGGGTGAAAGCGGGGATTCTTCAAGACAAAGATGACTGAGGTAAGAAACTGGTTATTTATGGTGGGCTAGGAATCATCCGATTGGTGAATCATGCATTAGCTAATGCGGGACCAGCTGTGGTCAATCATAAGCACATGATCGTCTCGAATTTAGTTTATATTCTGTTAATTATAGTTAACAGAGCAAGGACTTTTTCACAGTATTTTCTTTAATATTTTTTCTTCTGGAGAAAGTCTGATTTGTTTTATTTTGGCTAGAATAAAAGCAGTTTTATATTTTTTTAAACCATTTTAAGGTCAATATTATTAGCCCCTTTGAGCAATTTTGTTTCCATTGTCTACAGAACAAACCACCGTTATGCAATGACTTGCCTAATTAATCTAATTTGTCTAATTACCCTAATTAATCTAGTTAAGCCTTTAAATGTCACTTTAAGCTGAGTACTTGAAAAAGAGCTAGTAAAATATTATGTACTGTCATCATGGCAAAGATAAAAAAAGAGTTATTAAAACTATTATGTTTAAAAATGGGGCTGCACGGTGGCGCAGTGGGTAGCACGATCGCCTCACAGCAAGAACGTCGCTGGTTCGAGCCTCGGCTGGGTCAGTTGGCATCTCTGTGTGGAGTTTGCATGTTCTCCCAGTGTTTGCGTGGGTTTCCTCCAGGTGCTCCGGTTTCCCCCACAAGTCCAAAGACATGCGGTATAGGTGAATTGGGTAAGCTAAATTGTCCATAGTGTATGTGTGTGAATGAGTGTGTGGATGTTTCCCAGTGATGGTTTGCAGCTGGAAGGGCATCCGCTGCGTAAAACATATGCTGGATAAGTTGGCGGTTCATTCCGCTGTGGCGACCCCAGATTAATAAAGGGACTAAGTTGAAAAGAAAATGAATGAATGAATGAATGAATGAATGAATGTTTAAAAATGTGTTGAAAAAAAAAATCTTCTTTCTGTTGAACAGAAATTGGGGCAAAAAATATACAGGAGGGCTGCCTATAGACCATGAAAGAAATCATAAAAGTGGTCGATAGATGGTTTAAAGCACCAGGTGTAAACAGAAATGTCCTCTTCATCCGATTTACTAACCAGTATAAACATAGTTCATTTGATGACTAGAACACGATGTACTTGTAATTAACCTTTGCAATATTTAAAAGCTTTTAAAAGTCACTATAAGATCAATTTATTGCATTCTTGCTAAAACAGCGATCCCAAAACTTTGAAATGGCCGTGCACATTTGTACTAATACGCTCATCACATCAGGCAGCACATCAGTCACATGCACCAACAGGAAGATTAGAAGTAAACAGATGGATATCGAGTTGCAGTTAAGTTTTTTTCCCCCCCCCTCCCTCTCATCCTCAGTCCATCCTCTCTTTCTCTCTGTCGCCATGGTGACATTAAGTTTGAGTGGCAGCCCAAGCAGAGGACAGACGCATGTCAATCTGACAGAGGGATCATTTAGTAATGGAACTGCCAACAGCTGGAGAGCAGAGCCGCAAAACCAGGCCATCTGTAAATCTCTCACCCAGAGGCAGAAAGAGAGAGAGAGAGAGAGACTGCGCTAACATGAGCTCCCTGACAGTGTGTTCAAATACACACAGGTTTATATAATACACTGCAGTACAATACCATACGCAGAGACTGTAACAATAAAACCTGTGTGATACAAAGGAGGAAAAACATATATGGTTGCAACAGCGGAATGAACCGCCAACTTATCCAGCATATGTTTTACACAGCAGATGCCCTTCCAGCTGCAACCCACTACTGGGAAACACCCAAACACTCTTACGTTCACACCCATACACTACGGCCTATTTAATTTATTCAATTCACTTATATTGAACTCTGAAATCTGGACTTTACTAGAACATGTTAAGCTGCTTTGACACAATCTACATTGTAAAAAGCGCTATATAAATAAACGTGAATTTAATTTAATTGAATTGATTTATAGCGCATGTCTTTAGACTGTGGGGGAAACCGGAGCACCCGGAGGAAACCCACGCCAACAGGTGGAGAACATGCAAACTCCACACAAAAATGACAACTGGCCCAGCCAGGACTCGAACCAGTGATTTTCTTGTTGTGAGATGACAGTGCTAACCATTGAGCCACTGTCGCCCCATTGATGAGTATGTAATCCTTAAATATTGTCTTTTAATATGTCCTCAGGGGATTCTTATTCTTCATATATGAGCGGGTGCAACCATTGGAGTCTTTTTGGCTTCAGACTTCTGGTCTCATACCTTCCATTGATTTTTAGACGTTAAAGTACACATGAAATCAAAACTAACCATATTGATTTTGTGAGCTCACATTGCCAGTTTTGTGGTGAACAATTCATCTGTGCATGTCATTAAGAAAAGAAAAATGGTTTGCACTTGTAATCTTTAATTGAAATCTGAAAATGCACTGTTTTCAGTTAAATTCTCAGATTAGGTCAGTCTGAGGTTTGGGAGTGGCTAACATACTTAACCACACCCCTCCAAATGTCAGTTGTGACAACAAACAGAAATGGTGAGCAGGAGGTGTCTGTTAGGTTGTAATAACTCTCCCCAAACCCTTTTCCCCATCTTTCTAAATGAAATACCTACTTCACAACATCCAATCAGCTCGCAGTAGAAGAAACAAGCCACACCCACTGCTTTCTCATTTAATAATCTGTTTCTCTGGGAACTACATCACAATATATTGTGAAAAATTGCTCGCTATGCTTATTCTTGTTATATTATTCTACTTTTTAATGTATAGCCATGAACACACTTGTTTGTAGAGCAAGTAATGTGACCGTTTTCTACCGTTTATTACTCCTAGTCATTTCTCCGATAGGCAACTTCTAAAACAATTGCAAAAGCGAGCACACTCTGTATTGCAAAATAATGTCAATACAGTTGAAATCAAAAGGATTCGCCCTCCTGTAAAACTTTGAATCTTTTTTAAATATTTCCCAAGTGATGTTTAACAGACCGAGGACATTTTCACAGTATATCCTATAATGGGGTTTTTTCTCTAGAGAAAGTCTTTTTTTTATATTATTTGTTTTAAAAATGTTATAATTTTAGGGTCAAAATTATTAGATCCCTTAAGAAATCTTCTACAGAACAAACTTTTATCCAATGATTTGCCTAATTAACCAAACTTGCCTAGTTAACATAATAACCTAGTTTATTCTTTAAATTGTACTTTAAGCTGAATACTAGCACCTTGCAAAATATGTATTATAATATGTATTATATATATTAAATATTGAAACTACACTATCTGACAAGTCTTGTCATCGATCCTGGTTGTAAGAGCAACAAATAATAACTTGACTTCTAGTTGATCATTTGGAAAAATATCAGAAGGTAGATTTTTCTGATGAATCATCAGTTGAACTGCATCCCAATCATCACAAATACTGCAGAAGACCTACTGGAACCCGCATGGAGGCAAGATTTTCACAGAAATCAGTCATGTTTGGTGAAAAATCATGATTTGGGGTTACATTCAGTATGGGGGTGTGCGAGAGATCTGCAGAGTGGATCAACACCAACAGCCTGAGGTATCAATTTGTGCTGCCCATTACATTGCAAACCACAGCAGAGGGCAAATTCTTCAGCAGGATAGCGCTCCTTCTCTTACTTCAGCCTCCACGTCAAAGTTCCTGAAAGCAAAGAAGGTCAAGGTGCTCCAGGATTGGCCAGCCCAGTCACCAGACATGAACATTATTGAGCATGTCTGGGGTAAGATGAATTAGGCATTGAAGATGAATCCAAAGAATCTTGATGAACTCTGGGAGTCCTGCAAGAACGCTTTCTTTGCCATTCCAGATGACTTTATTAATAAGTTATTTGAGTCATTGCAGAGATGTATGGATGCAGTCCTCCAAGTTCATGGGAGTCATACACAATATTAATTCTTCTTCCACTGCACCATGACTTTATATTCTATACTGTACGTTATTTCTGTTAAGTGACAAGACTTTTGTCTAAGCAAAGTCAGACCTTACCGTCCTAATTAAATAATTAATAATCAAGACATGATCATATTTTATTTTGGTAAAATAAGTGTAATCTAGAGGCCTTTGCCTTTCATATAAGCCACTTCTGATACCAAATGATCAACTAGAAGTCAAGTTATTATTTGTTGTTCCTAAACCTTAGGATAGGCGACAAGACTTTTGTCAGGTAGTGTATGCCGTCAGGTAGTGTATGCCGCAACAGTCTCTACAATAGCTTCTACATCGAGTAAAAGCCAAACAGCGCATTTAAGTATTTATTTGTTGTTCATAAAACTTGGACACTTTTGTCAGGTAGTGTGTATGTATGTTTAAAAAAGCGTTTAAAAAAATCTTCCCTCTGTTTTAAAAAGAATTAAAATTTCACAGGAGGGCTAATAATTTAGATTTCATCTGTATATATCTGACAAGATTATTTTTATATATTAATGTTAAACTAAGATCCCTGTATGTATGTGAATATAGTTTGCATAAAGTCTTCCTAAACTACTGTTCTACTAAATGTTGATATTGCCAAAGAGCTTTTCGCAGGAGAAACATCAAAGAAGCAGGAGACATTCAAGAAGCAACTGAGAGGTTAATGAGACATGCATGTTTTCTTTCTATCTGTCGGTCTGGTCCAGTTCACTGTCACTTAACAGGTTAATTTCACTTGTGAGGTTGCCATGAGGTAAGCTGTTCTTGGTCTCTATAGTAACGTGTGTCCTGGAGGTGGTTAAAAAGGTGGTAATAAGAGCATCTCTCAGGTTTTGCCCACTCACATGTAAGAGCTGACCTTTCATATCCACTGCTTAACAATTTAGTAAGTACGGAAGCATCTGACACCAAGGTAATCGCATATATACAGTTGAAGTCAGAAATATTCGCCCTCTTTTCTTTTTCAAATATGTCCCAAATTATGTTTAACCCAGCAGGACATTTTTCACTGTATTTCCTATAATATTTAGTCTTTTGGAGAAAGTCTTATTTGTTTTATTTCGGCTAGAATGAAAGCAGTTTTTAATAACCATTTTAATGGCAATATTATTAGCCCAATTATGCTTTTTTTATTTCAAATGTCTACAGAACAAACCATCGTTATACAATAATTCACCCTAACTCGCCTAATTAACCTAGTTAAGCCTTTAAATGTCACTTTAAGCTGAATACTAGCATCTTGAAAAATATCTAGTAAAATATAATGTACTGTCATGGCAAAGAGAAAAGAAATAAGTTATTAGAAATTAGTTATTAAAACTATTGTAACTGATGGACGCTGGACAGAGGAGTTGAAGATCCTCACGCAGTTTATTAATAAGAGTAGTGAGGAAGGCAACGGTCAAAACAGGTACAAACTAGGGATGGCTGACGTGAAACTGATGTTTCGACACAGTGTCGAGATCCCAAAGCGCAAGTGTTTGGAAACACTCTGCCGAAGCACGATCCAAAACACCAAGATCACATGACTAAAGGGTTCCGAAACACCAAGATCACGTGACTAAAGTGTTTCAAAACACACAGGTCAAGTGACTAAGGTGATTCAAAACACCAAGATCACGTGACTAAAGTGTTTCGCAACACACAGGTCACGTGACTAAAGCCATTCAAAGCATCGGCCCTTTCAGAAGCGTTTCGAGACCTGGCGAATCTGCGTTTGACTGACAGGGTCGGAAAAAAACTTTCTCATGTAGCCTAGTGGACCTTGCATGTGCACAAAGTTACTGGACGGAGTTGAAGATCCACACGCAGTTTACTAATAAGAGTAGTCAGGCAGGCAACGGTCAAAACAGGTACAAACTAGGGATGGCTGACGTGAAACTGACGTTTCGACACAGTGTCGAGATCCCGAAGCGCAAGTGTTTCGAAACACTGCACCGAAGCATGATCCAAAACACCCAGATCACGTGACTAAAGTGATTCAAAACACCAAGATCACATGACTAAAGTGTTTCGAAACACACAGGTCAC
>CAIGQW010056815.1:5379750-5390688 GCA_903798125.1 Danio choprae
CTCTCTCTCTCTCTCTCTCTCTCTCTCTCTCTCTCTCTCTCTCTCCTCTTTCCCACTGGAGAATCAGAGCAGGTTTATTAGAGTAGAGGTTAGTTAGGGTAAGTGACCAGACTAGGTTGGACTGCTTAACCTTTAGATGCCACATGAGGATTGGTTTAAGCTCTGCATGTTATAGCAATACCAGGGTATTTTAAGTAAAAAAATAAAGCAGCAGGTTCAAAAATATTGTTAGTTTTTTGTTATTATTATTAATGCTGCTTAAAAGCAATGATGCATTTTTTATGTGCATATACTTTCTCTAATCCCAACATATAATGCAGACAACTAGATTAATTCCCATTGTGAGTGTAAATGCTGGATAAGTTGGCGGTTCATTCTGCTGTGGCGACTGCTGATGAATAAAGGGACTAAGCCTAATGCTGATCATTTTTATTAATTGTGTGTTTTTTTTATCTTTAATTGATTTCTTTTGGTTTATTTCAGATTGACTTCATTTTGATTCATGAGCTCAGTGAATGGGCGGCACAGTGGCGCAGTGGGTATCGATGTCGCCTTACAGCAAGAAGGTCGATGGTTCGAGCCCCGGCTGGGTCAGTTGGCGTTTCTGTGTGGAGTTTGCATGTTCTCCCCGTGTTGGCGTGGGTTTCCTCCGGGTGCTCCGGTTTCCCCCACAGTCCAGAGACATGCGCTATAGGTGAATTGGGTAAGCTTTATTGTCCATAGTGTATGTGTGGATTAGAAATATAGTTTTTATTTTTATTTTTATAGTTTTTATTTTAGCTTTTATAGTTTTTATTTTATTTTTGAGCAAGAATAGTTTGATGATATATTAAAAGACTTTAAAGATCCCAGTGCAGCTCCAAAATACTAAACTGTCACTTAAATTGTTATACTTCGTAAATCCTGGAGTGTATTCAAGGAAGTGTTTGGACAGTGTTATTTTTTATATTATTCTGAATCATTAATACATTTAAATTTTAGTTTTTTATTTTTGTCTTATGTTTTTGTTCATTTTAATGCTTTAGTAAATAATTGTGTGTGTATGTGTGTATATACAGTGCTCAGCATATATGAGTACACCCCCCACAAATATCTCATATAAATTAATATTCTCTATAGGATGCTTAACAATATTATATTTGTGCATATACATTAGTTTAGTCAGTACTGAAGCCAAATCTGGAGCTCATCTAACAAAATAACTTACAATAATAGTTCAAAAATTAGTCGCCCAAATTTATGTTAGAGAAAAATATTAAATACAATTTTCAAAAATAGCAAAAATCAAGAGAAACAAAAAATATAGATTACTAAAATATATATATTATTAATATATATAAATTCTTGTTGAAAAAATGTAGTTTGTAATTTTTTTTGCATTATTTTGCATGAATTTAAATGTATTTTCTTTCCATTTCTAAAGATGTTCTGTGACTAAAATATTATTTTAATAAATATATCTGTTTAATAAATCTGTTTTGTTCAAATGCACCAATATATATTACCCATATTCACTGAGAAATAGATAAAAGTATTCATTTTCAAAATGAATATATATATATATATATATATATATATATATATATATATATATAAAAATATATATATATATATATATATATACATGTGTCTCAAAAAATTCAGAGCAAAATTTATTCTGTTTAATCACTATATATATGTTAAGGTTTTCCACCTCACCTGATTTATATCACAGCATTACCTTGTTAAAAATCAAACTCTTATCATCGAAATTACCATTTTTATTTAAGCCTTACGCAGCTAACAATAAATACGTCATCATTACGCCATCATTACAGCATCAGCAAGGAAAGTAAATAAAAGGATTATTCTAATGCACAGATTGTGCTGTTATTCCTGTTCGAAATTTTGTTTCTTATTCCTGTAGTATGATAAGCAGTCTTATTTTTTGTATGATATATTGTTGTTTTGTGTGTGTGTGTGTGTTTGTGTTTGTGTTTGTGTTTGTGTTTGTGTGTGTGTGTGTGTGTGTGTGTGTGTGTGTGTGTGTGTGTGTGTGTGTGTCTGTGTGTGTGTGTGTGTGTGCGTGTTTTTGTGACATGTCAGGACACAAATCTGTATAATGACATATGTATGACACAGGTATTACAAAAAGGAGGTGAAATATGAGGACATTGCTGACGTCCTCATTTCTCCAGAAGCTTATAAATCACACAGAATGAGTTTATTCAGAGAGTAAAGCTGTACACAGTCTCCTGTGATGGTTGGGTTTAGGGGTAGGGTGGGGTTAGGCCAATACAATATACGGTTTGGACAGTATAAAATGAATGGAAACCTATGTAAGGTACCCACTTTTCACAAAAACAAACGTGCGTGCGTGCGTGTGTGTATTGTGTAGATATATTCTACTAATGAATGAATACAAACTAAAAGCATTTAAATCAACAAAAACAAAACAAAAATTATATTTCTATAAAAGAAAATGATATAAACAAAGATATATATCTTATTTTATTCAATTGTTAGTTTTAGTTTATTTCAATTTGAGTTCATTTTGAGCCTAATGAATTATTCCATTACTAAAACTTCATAAAAATGAGCAATTGTGTCTGTATTTAGACTTTGTTTTTGTTTTTTACATAAGGCTTTATATCTTCCATATATGAACATAAAATCACTGTGATCAAATTGTTCAGTGTACGCAGACACTGAAATAGTTGTCTTGGATGCCCATGTTTATTTATTTTTTTTAAATGGAACTTAAACTTTAAACCTAAACATAACCTAGCTAAATTTCCATACCCTTATATAAGGTTTTAAGGAAGCTCATCTTTCCGTGATACAGTGAGAGACTGTCATAGAGCTCTGATTAAATGGCATATGTCCACATGCAGATGGATGCGTCTCCTCACACGCAGAGACGGCATCCTATTTAGGATTCATGGAAACTTCTGCTAATGATTCATGTTAATGAAACGGGCTGGATGAGTGATTATCTATGTAATGCAGAGTTACCGCACGCAAATGTCTGCAAACTGAACCCGTAACAACATATGGATTTTGGTGAATGTCATTTCATTAGTTAACATTATAAAACCTTGCTGTTTTTGCACATACAGTTGAAGTCAGAATCATTATCCCTCCTGTATATTTTTTTCCACAATATCTGTTTAATGGAGAGAAGATGTTTTTCAACACATTTCTACGTATAATAGTATTAATAACTCATTTCTAATAACTTTCTTTTATCTTTGCCATCATGACAGTACATAATATTTCACTAGATATTTTTCAAGATATTCTAGCTTAAAGGGACATTTAAAGGTTTAACTAGGCTAATTAGGCAAGTTATGGTAATTAGGTGAGTCATTGTATAACAGTGGTTTGTTCTGTAGACATATTGTTTAAGGGGGCTAATAATAATGACCTTAAAATGGTTTAAAAAACTAAAAACTGCTTTTATTCTAGCCTAAATAAAACAAATAAGACTTTCTCCAGAAGAAAAAATATTATAGGAAATACTGTGAAAAATTCCTGAATCTGTTAAACATCATTTGGGAAATATTTGAAAAAGAAAACAAATCACAGGAATTTTGACTTGTAATGCACTTGTAATGTGATCCATCTGCAAACATATGGACATTTTCATTAAATTCACTAATCCTACTAATTAAAAACCTTGTTGTTTTTGCACAATGTGATAAGACAGATAACTCACCCAGCATCGCTGCTGTATCCGCATATTAAGGCATCCTTGGATCCTTCAATTTTGTAGAAATTATCTGAAGGGGCAAAAGTTAAATTCAGTGACTTCTGCAAAACACTTTGAAACTCAGTTAGAATCAGGGTTATTGTTATAGTTAGCTAATAATCTTTCACTTTGAATCAAATTAAAATAAAATATTAAAATAACCGTATTTAAGGTCTCGTGCAGTGCTTTGAAATGTGCATTGTTTAATTCGATGTTTGATGTAATCTCAATTGAAACATGAAGAGAGGGCGGGGCATAAAGTAGCTCCTCCCCTTTATTAAAAACAGGCAATACCGCTTTGTTTTTATCAC
The DNA here is from genome assembly GCA_903798125.1 of Danio choprae. Lineage (NCBI taxonomy): Eukaryota > Metazoa > Chordata > Actinopteri > Cypriniformes > Danionidae > Danio > Danio choprae. The sequence goes on from CAIGQW010056815.1 coordinate 5,383,792, forward strand.
AGCTCTGCCAGTGAGAGTGGTTGCGCTCAAGCGCATCAAATGAAAAGCGTCTTAAAGGGGGCGGGGCATGTCAGACACTAGAGAGCATTTGATTGGTCAGAAGATTTGATGAGAAACTGAAGTATGAGGTGACGTCAAAAAAATCGTTGATTCATTTAGACGGAAGTGACAAACTGCAGTTTTTTGATTTTGTCACTGTTTTGGAGCACACTAGCTTATAGATATCCTTAAAACATACTGATGCCAACATCTAAACAACTTTATTTTAATTTCACGGGACCTTTAACTTATTATTTCAGCTAACAGCCAAAGATAAATTTTTATTTTTAGGGATGCATGATATATCTACAATATCAGTATTGGCCAAAAAAAAATTGTTTTGAATGCTTTTGTTATAGGCTGGGGTGGCACAGTGGCTCAGTGGTTAGCACTGTCACCTCACAGCAAGAAGGTCGCTGGTTCGAGCCTCGGCTGGATCCGTTGGCATTTCTGTGTGGAGTTTGCATGTTCTCCCCGTGTTGGCGTGGGTTTCCTCCGGGTGCTCCGGTTTCCCCCACAGTCCAAACACATGCGCTATAGATGAATTGGGTAAGCTAAATTGCTGTAGTTTATGAGTGTGAATGAGTGTGTATGGGTGTTTCCCAGTACTGGGTTGCAGCTAAGCTGAAAGAAAATAAATGAATGAATGTTATTGGATCTATAGGTAAATGATTGCAGTTTCCCTGATGTTAAGGTTTTGAAAAAAAAAATAGTTTGTCCACTGCATTTGCCTTTTGTTTTTATAATCAAATACATATCAAGATTTTTATTTACAACGACATATTAAGGGCAACACGGTGGCTCAGTGGTTAGCACTGTGGCCTCACAGCAAGAAGGTCGCTGGTTCGAGTCCCGGCTGCGTCAGTTGGCAATTCTGTATGGAGTTCTTCAGGTGCTCTGGTTTCCCCCACAGTCCAAACACATGCGCTATAGGTGAATTGAATAAACTAAATTGCCATAGTGTGTAAGTGTGTGTGTGTGTGTGTGAATGTGTGTTTCCCAGTACTGGGTTGCAGCTGGAAGGGCATCCGCTGTGTAAAACATATGCTGGATAAGTTGGCGGTTCATTTTGCTGTGGTGACCCTTGATGAATAAATGGACTAAAGGGAATAAAGCCAAAGAAAAATGACTGAATGAATGAATGAATGAATGAATGAATATATCAGTTATTGGTATTAGGCAGAATTTTTCGATAGTTTTTCATTTAGTTTAACTTGATGCAACAAGAAACTAAAAGATTTGTTTTTGTAATAAATGATATATGTAAAAAAATAATATAAGAAATACTGACATTTTTAATTAAAATGTTTTAATTAAATTTGAAATTAAAATGTAAGCAAAAATCAATGCAAATGTAATCCCAAATACTGCAGTTTATGTGGCAAACGATCAAAGGTGTCAAACAATTGAACGATTTTTCTCCTATTATTGGAGAAATGAGGATAATGAGTAAAAATCGAGCTGTGTCGAGGGTTTATGCTTAAGCCGTTTAGGACATCATGCTGATTAAGTAAATCGCTACACCATGACCATGCGCACTATGAAGTATAATCCATTTAAGAACATGTATGTAAACACATCCAGTGATTAATAAAATACATATGATGCAATATATGGCTAATTCTAGAATTGCGGGTACATTTCTGTCTCCAAGATAATTGGAGACCTACTTTAATTTTTCAAAATCAAACACTTTAATGAAACCGTTTTGAATAATAACACAAATATTATCACGTTATCCCTAAAATAATGTGTGTTTGTGTGTTTACAGCATATATACAGGAATTGAATAACTTTTAAGACCTTTTTAAGACTCTTTCCATACATTTTATGACCTCATTGCCACTTTAGATTTCAACCGGTAACATTGGTGACATATCAGCCCCTTTCACACATACAGACTTTTCCGGCAAATTCATTCCGGCAATTTTCCAGAAAGAGAAGTTGTAACATTACTGGTAATTTCCCGGAATGCTGCTCTGTGTGAATGTAGAAGGAACATTGCCGGAAAGAGCTCGTTCACGTTTAGAACGCGCTGAAGTGGGGCGTCTACTGCAGCCAATCAGACGAATTCACATTCGCTCTGTTTATGAAAATAAACGACTTTAAATCCTTCCCCAGACACATTCAGCTGGTGCTTGTTAGTCAGATAACAATAATATGATGGAAATATATAACGTTTATAGGTTTTAGAAATGCCATGCGGTATCTAGTTTGAGGTTAGCATCTTGAGCTAAAACACAGGATTGTGGAAAATGTCAACTCTGTTACTGTCAACTCTGTTAGTGGTTTAAAAAAATCTAACAATATATTGTAATACACTTAATAAAACAATACATTAAAAAAATTGTAACGGAATCAATTGTTCCCTATCAAATTTTAGCATTTAGCATTAATAAAGTCCACATGAACCGGAAACTGCGGCCGTTGTTTTTTTTCCTTTCCATATTGTGATGCAGTTCCTAGAGTAACAGAATATTAAATGAGAAAACAGTGGGCGTGGCTTGTTTTTTCTACTGTGAGCTGATTGGATGTAGTAATGTAGGCTTTTCATTCAGAAAGATCTGGAGGAGGGAGAGTTATTATAAGCTAACAGACACCTCCTGCTCACCATTTCTGTTTGTTGTCTAAACTGACAGTTGGAGGGGCGTGGTTAAGTATGTTAGCCACGCCCAAATACCTCAGACAGACCTAATCTGAGAATTCAACTGAAAACAAACAGGAAGTGCTTTTTCAGATTTCAATTGAAGATTACATGCGCAAACTATTGTTTTTTTCTTAACGACATGAACATAAATTGTTCACCACAAAACTAGCAATGAGAGCTAACAAAATCAATATGGTTAATTTTGATTTCATTTGTGCTTAAAAAATTCAATTACACATTTGTTGTCTTGAAATGCTTGACATGTACCCTCAATTCTAGAATGAGTCTTATTGAATGGTCTGAACCTTCATTAGTGAGGAAGTCTTTGACAGAAAGCCAGGTCTTGTTGTTGCAGACGAAGCTCCCGTTTCCGGGGTATGTGGAGTTGACGCAGTGGCCGATGCTGCGGACACACTTCTGTCTCAGGATCCCCATGAAGAGTTGCAGACCGATCAGAGCAAAGACACTGAGACAGAAAACCGTGAGGATCATCACGTCTGCCAGCTTCTTCACCGACTGGATCAGAGCACCGACAATGGTCTTTAAACCTGGAGAAATGGAAAAAGCAAAGAGTTAAGTCAAGTATATTTATAGAGCGCATTATAGAATAGTACATATTAGCTATAGAGCTGCACAATATATCGTTTTAGCATCGATATCGCAATGTGTGTCACATCGCAGGATCTACAATGTGGAGTCCGGACTATAGTTGACCAGGTACAACAGTTCAGTGGAGTCCTTTTCAATTCCACCATAAGAAATTGAACGTTTATCGGTTGCGTGTGTTTTTAAGGCCAGTGACTGTGTAAGCATTTTAAGCGAGTTTTGGGCACAAGGGATTATTTTGTAAAACATTGCTGTAGCTTTAACAAAGATGAATTTTATTTAACTATTTATACAATGAGGCGTCATGGTGGCGCAGTGGGTAGCACGATGACCTCAGAGCAAGAAGGTTGGTGGTTCGAGCCTCGGCTGGGTCAGTTGGTATTTCTATGTGGAGTTTGTATGTTCTCCCCGAGTTGGCGTGGGTTTCCTCTGGGTGCTCTGGTTTCCCCCACAAGTTCAAAGACATGCGGTATAGGTGAATTGGGTAAGCTAAATTGTCGGTAGTGTATGTGTGTGAATGACTGTGTGTGGATGTTTCCCAGTGATGGGTTGCGGCTGGAAGGGCATCCGCTGCGTAAAACATATGCTGGATAAGTTGGCGGTTCATTCCGCTGTGGCGACCCCAGATTAATAAGTGAAGTTTCACAAACTAATTTCGAGAGGAGCATGTGATATGATTGACACAGCCGGTCTCTCATCTGTAATCATTAGTAAGCCAATCAGATTAATACAAACTCCCCATAAGTAGCCTGTCAAAAAACTACTCTCTTATCTTCATTTTTTTTAAGAAACCCCCCATCCACCCCATCTCCCCCTTTATCCTCCTTTACCAGTTGGAGCTCTCGAGATCTGATCTCGTACCCCTTTACATGCTTATTGACCAGGCGGGAGCCCTGGGCTCAATTATCTCTGAGCTCTGGGTTCTCTCCTGGGACAGCATGCCAAATCTGCTATTATTATTAAGCAATATCTAAGTGTGAACTCTTGAAAGGGACTAAGCCGAAATGAAAATGAATGAATGAATATTTATACAGTGAAGACTACAACTTTATTGTGCATTTGATTATTTTATTTCTATACCTGAATACTGTTTATCTGCTTTTTGAGTTTTGATATTATTGGAATAGTTTTGTTGTGAAAACCTGGCAACCCTGCTAATAGTAAATGTTTTAACTATTTTTCTTGGTGTGAAACGACCAAATGAAATAATCATTTAAAACAAATGTTTGGTATGAAACAGCTTTAAAGCTAGGTCAGGTTATTATTAAAATATGTCGAATAAACGGCACACATGAACTCGTCCCTGAATCTACTGCCTGTATAGAAGCAGATGGTGAGTGTGTGTTTTACCTGGGATCACCGATATTGTTTTTAGAGCTCGCAGAACTCTGAACGTCCGCAATGCTGATACATTACCCAGGTCCACAAACTCTGTCACATACCTGAAAAAAAGACAGAGACAGCAGTCACTCTATGATGCAGTATAAACATTGATTTATGTTCATTTGAAGACCCAAACCGGAACTTTTATTTCAGTATATTGATGTGCTTTCAACTCAAACTGAATATTGAGTAGGGGCGGGGTTTTGTGCATCATTCTCCTATAGCAAACTAATGGTAAGAGGGGTGTGGCTACGATTATTGTGGCTGAAGCCGTCAAACTGACATCAGAGATTGACCGCCCATCCAAACTCATATGCAAATGGTCAGACAGTTTGAAGATTACCAAAACGAAGATTATTTTCCCTGTCAATTAATTTGCTCAGATTTATTGTTCACCTAAAGCATAACAATGTATGCTGGCAAAATAAACATTGTAATTTTTGATTTCACACAGACTTTAAATGCAAAGAAAACGTCTAAACATTAATATGGAACAGTATTCAAGAAGGTGTACATGCAAATGTCACTGTGAGGGACGTTGACAGTGGAGTTGAGGATCCAAATGCAGTATTTATTTAAACAGAGGATGGTCAAGGAGGCAAGGATCAATCACGGGAGCTAATGGGTACATGCAGAGCAATCCAAAGTTATGGTCAAAGAACAGGCGAATGGTCGGTACAGGCAGAAATGGATCAAAATGACAAGGCAAGACTCAAAACACGGCTAGGCTAAACAAGAAAAAAACGCGTCGTAATGCTCACAGATAAACAAGACTCAGCACTGATCTGTGTGTCTGTGCTGTATAAATAGTCCTAGTAATCAGTCCTTGAGTAGCTACCAGCTGTGTGTGTAATCAACGGAACACCGGAACAGGTGTGTGTATGAAGTGCATGACGGGATTTGTAGTTTGTTAAGTGACAGAATTGTAGTCCAGGTGAAGGTGCGTGTTGATCTGCAGCCGCTAGATCGCTGGTGATCATAACAGAAAACATGTATTAATCCATTCTTATAAACATATGAGTTGCAAAGTTTCACGATTGCCTTTTTACTTATAGAACTACTTGTCCTGGTGGATGGACATCAGGTTCTGTTCCCATGAGTGGAAATCCTTACATATACACTGTAAAGATGTATTGACAAAAAGCCAAGACAACAAATATTTGAATGTTGCTTTAACTTATTCTGAAACGTTAATCAGGTTTCAACTAAATGTTTTTAAGTTATGCAGTGTTTAATGTCAGTTTGATTGATGTAAATTAAGATGACTAAAAACAGTCAATTTGATTCAACTAAAAAATGTAAGGCAGCAAGAATTCTTTTACGGTGTATTGTGGAAATATATGCTTTATCGACCGGATATGATATGTGTCAGTGATCGTCAGTGTCTTCCTTTGTTTTCGTCATGTGATTTCTTTGTATTGTCTTTCCCGCCACCATCAGTGTCAATCTGTTTTACCTGTGTTCATCCCTTGTGTCTCATTAGCTTAATCATCCCTTCATCTATTTATACCCTTTCGTCTGTGTCCTTCGTTGTCCGGTATTTTGGTTCTTTGGTTGCTTTGGGTCGTCTGTCTCCTCGTCATCGTCCCGTCTACTTGTATCCTGTGTTTGTATTATCAGTAAGTGTTTTGTATAATAAATCCTTTATCAGTTTCATTTCGTGTTCGTATCCATCATGTCTAGCACCACCACCAGGACGTTACAATATGCTTGGATACATGAATAAAGTAAGCAGACTAGTTTCATAAAAACACTTGTAGTATTTTAGTATTGTGGCTGTCATTAAATGTTTTCTGCGCTACTTTACTGTACATGTGAGATCTTCTTTCATCTAGCTTCATCCGTCTTAAACCGAGGTCCTGACTCTCTGTGTTTATTAAAAATCCCAGGATGTCCTTCGAAAAAGAGTGGGGGTTTAACCCCGGCATGCTGGCCAAATTTGCCCACTGGCCTCCGTCCATAATGGCCTCCTATCCATCCCCATATGATAATTGGCTTCATCACTCTGTCTCCTCTCCACCAATCAGCTGTTGTGTGGTGTGCAGTCTGGCGCAATATGGCTGCCATCGCGTCATCCAGGTAGATGCTGCACAATGTTGGTGGATGAGGAGATCCCCCCCAATATGTAAAGTGCTTTGAGTGTTCAGAAAAGCGCTATATAAATGTAAGGAATTATTATTATTATTATTATTATTATTATTATTATTATTATTATTATTATT
>CAIGQW010056815.1:5397733-5410100 GCA_903798125.1 Danio choprae
AAATACTTTACTTGACATTTTCTACCAATGAAAGCAACTGTACTAGGATGTTGATGACTGGGAGTCTAATTTTGGATTACCTTTAGACATCTATAGCTTTGCTTTAGCCAAGATGTCTATGTTTAGACATCTATTAGATGTCTTTTAAATGCAAATCTGACTAAATGCCTATTGCACTGAAAGTTATATATTTACACCTGTATTCAGCATTATCCACTTGTGATCAGTCCAGTGTTGGGTGAGTTACTTCAAAAAAGTAATGAATAACTAATTATATATAATATAATAATTGGATATAGTTACTAATTACATTCATATTGTATTTAAATTACAGTGTCTTTGAAAAGAAACTGAGTTACTCAATAAGTTATTAAATTACTTGACTCAACACAGCTTAAAATTCAACGCATAAGTGCACTATATATAAATCTCAATAGATAATAGAAATGAAACTCTTTTAATTCTTTAAATCTGAGCCAAACAGGACCTTTCAGCTTTATAAAAAAATGTAACACTTTAATAATTATAAACATTACATGTATCAAAACGTCAAAGCGATGACACGATGTTTCATACCATATATTGACATGAATGTTCAATCTGCTTGCTAAATGAATTACTCTGCTTCTCTTAAGTGATTGATCCAGAACTGTTGAATTTATGAACAGTATTTAAACTGTTGTTAAATTACCTGAAAATGAAAAGTAATCCCTTACTTTACTTTTTCTGCAAAAAAAGTAATCTAATTAAAGTAACTAGTTACTAATTGCACCCAACACTGGACCATACTGACGAAATGCGTATTGATATCAGGTGCTATATTCATGACGTCATGTGTGTTGATCCTTTAACTGGAAAATATGAAAGGATTTGACCAAGCAGCTGTTCCTTTCCTCTGTTTTCTGTATCGGAGGGTTTAATAGAGCCTGATCGTGGACGCTTGGGGATTTTCGTGGCCTGTGGCATTTGGGGATAACAGAGGAAACCACTGGCCCCATCTGAACCACTCGACATAAACACCTAATCAGAGGAGACACGGTGCAGTCTTTACAGTATAAATGGGTCATTCTTATAACCTAATGGAAAATTGAGTTTTGATGTCACTGATTTTAGTAGCTTATACAATATGTTGCAGGGCAAAAGTGCTAAAATATACACTCAGAACAAGCTTGTTCAAACTACTTATTTAAAAGGAGCTGAATCAACACAAGTCTTGAGATTTCATTGAGGCAACCTAATTGTTTTATGTTCAACTCACTTAACTCTTGTGTGCTGTTGGGAATGTTTTCATCCACTATGGGGTGATTCAGAGTCCTAATTTGGCAACAGCTTTCTCTGTGATTCAGCAAAGGGGATGATTTTTGGTGGCAAATCTTATTTTGACACATATTTTGTAAAAATGCTTTGAAAATATTCAAAAATATACTCTTGGTTAATTGACTGTCCTTTCATTATGTTGGTGGCTGTTTTTGCTTCCATTATAATGACATTTTTTAAATTGCAAAGCCATGACATCATCAATCATGTCTAATTCTTGATTGTTGCTGGTTTTCCTTGTTGCGGGAAGAGGTAAAATTTTGTCATTTTTACAGTGGATCATCAGTTACAGTGCAAAAAAAAAAATGGGTCAAAAACAGCCACCGACATAACGAAAGGGTAGTCAATTTAAACAGTACACAAGGGTTAAGCTAATTTATTCATTTTCACAAATTTAAGATTGAACATAAATCTATTAAGTTGTCGCCAAAAAAACTTAATATTTATGTCGTTTCATTCATTCATTTTCTTTTCGGCTTAGTCCCTTATCACTGATAATCTGAATCGGCTTAGTCCCTTATTTGTGGGGTCACCACAGCGGAATGAACTGCCAATTATTCCAGCATATGTTTTACGCATCTGGTGCGAAACCGGAGCACCCGGAGGAAACCCACGCCAACACGGGGAGAACATGCAAACTCCACACGGAAATGCCAACTGACCCAGCTGGGACTTCAACCAGTGATCAGTGTGAGGCGATAGTGCTAACCACTAAGCCACTGTGCCACCATCTTAATAACCATAGCTACAGTAAAAAGTGTGACTCTTCAGTTTTTTCAGTGTTTCTTCATACTGCTGGATGCGGATCAGTCAGTTGATGCTTTACAATCAAATCTAAAACAGATACTCAAGAGTCACTGATAATCTGGGGTCGCCACAGCGGAATGAACCGCCAACTTATCCAGCATATGTTTTACACAGCGGATGCCCTTCCAGCCGCAACCCATCACTGGGAAACATCCATACACACCCATTCACACACATACAATACTGACAATTTAGCTTACCCAATTCACCTATACCGCATGTCTTTGGATTGTGGGGGAAACCGGAGCACCCGGAGGAAACCCACGCCAACACGGGGAGAACATGCAAACTCCACACAGAAATGCCAACTGACCCAGCCGGGGCTCGAACCAGTGACGTTCTTGCTGTGAGGCGATTGTGCTACTCACTGCGCCACCGCGTCGTCCTATTATTATTATTATTATTATTATTATTATTATTATTTAAATACTCAAATGTCACCAGAGATTAGAACACTGTGTAATGCATACAGTGATGTAAAATGTAGCATAAAGTAAATATGTGTGTTTTGATGCATTATAACAGTAACCTGGACTGACATTGTGATACAGTTCACCACATATCTCTGTCACGATCTCATCTAAAACAATACTAAGACTGAACTGCTTCTCCACAGCAGACATTTGCCTGACACCTGTGTTCATGACGACCGAACATCTGCGCGGCCCTCACGTGATGCCCAAATCACTCTGCTCTTATTTCATTTGGGGAATTAGAAGAGGAATATCAGCGGATTTAAAGCCGCTGCCAGAGACCAACATCACTGAGCTGTTGCAGAAATGAGAACAAATCCAATAGAGCTCTGATGGTAAATATTTGACATTCGCCTCACACTGTCAGCAGCTGGATATATCACACACTTTTGATGGCTTTTAATGATAGTTTTCTTCATTTTAGAGGCATTATGAGGAGTTATTAATAGTTTTAAACGGGTCATGAGATTTCTGCAGATTTGTTTAGCCCATCATTGAGTCTATTTATTGAGTACATTTATATTTATTCAGTTTTGAAATTCATTTCAGTACTAATATGAAAATGTTTATTATGAAAATGCATATGAACATGCATATTTATGTACAATACAGTTTGTAAAGTAATGTTTCCTGTCTTTTAGTAGAGATATTATATGAGAGACTTGCTTTGTTTTACCAAATAAGTGGATCTGATTGGATTTGCATTGTAAATAAAAAGATAAAAAGGTATTATTTTTTATTTCCTATATTAAGTTTTTAGTTAGGGCAGCACGGTGGCGCAGTGGGTAGCACAATCGCCTCACAGCAAGAAGGTCGCTGGTTCGAGTCCCGGCTGGGTCAGTTGGCATTTCTGTGTGGAGTTTGCATGTTCTCCCCGTGTTCGTATGGGTTTCCTCCGGGTGCTCCGGTTTCCCCCACAAGTCCAAAGACATGCGGTATAGGTGAATTGGGTAAGCTAAATTGTCAGTAGTGTATGAGTGTGAATGAGTGTGTATGGACGTTTCCCAGTGATGGGTTGGAGCTGGAAGGGCATCTGCTGCGTGAAACATATGCTGGATAAGTTGGCGGTTCATTCCGCTGTGGCGACCCCAGATTAATAAAGGGACTAAGCCGAAAAGAAAATGAATGAATGAATGAAGGTTTTACTTACGATCCTCCCAAAATCAATCCAAATAAATCTGCAGGTTCATTTTTACAAGATTCTGCGCAGAAATAGCGAGAAATGTCTGCAGATTCTGTCTGGCCCTGGTCAGGAGCTTTTGTTTATTTCGTACCATTCTGTGGTACTTTTAATGTAAATTATGCTTATAATGTTATAAAGGTGCTTTTTTCTTACATAAAAACTATTTAGAAGTAATTAGAATTATTACTTTTAATACTAGAACTAGAAAAAAATAGATACTCGACTACTACTAGATACTAGATACTAGAATACTAATGCTAGAACTAGACAAAAATATTTACATAAAGTATTTAGATGTAATAGGCTATTTTAATATTCAATAATTCAATATATCATGATAATGAACATGCACAATATTGATATTTTTGGCACCTAAAAATAATGTCTATTGTGATAATAAAATATTATTAATATTATTATTTGTATCTTTTCACTGTTGGAAAGTGTCAAGATGTATTTATAAATATAATTGTTTTTCTTTCTTTATTATTAATATTAATTATTATTATTATTATTGTTATTATTATTATTATTATTACTATTTTTTATCTTTTCACTGCTGGAAAGTTTCAACATGTATTTATATAAAAATATTATTATAATATATTCAATAATTCAATATATCATGATAATGAACATGCACAATATTGATATTTTTGGCACTTAAAAATAATGTCTATTGAAATAAATAAAATATTATTATCACTAGTTTTATCTTTTCACTGTTGGAAAGTGTCAAGATGTATTTATAAATATTATTATTTTTTCTTTCTTTTTTTATTCATATTAATTATTATTATTATTATTATTTATTATTAGTAGTAGTAGTAGTATTTTTTATTTTTCACTGTTGGAAAGTTTCAATGTGTATTTATATATGAATATACATGTTTTCTTTCTTTTTTATTACTATTTGTTATTATTATTATTATTATTATTATTATTACTATTATTATTATTATTATTATTATTATTATTATTATTATTATTATTATTATTACTATTTTTATCTTTTACTGTTGAAAAGTATCAACTTGTATTTATATATAAATATTATTATTATATTATATTCAATAATTCAATATATCATGATAATGAACATGCACAATATTGATATTTTTGGCACTTAAAAATAATGTCTATTGAAATAATTTGATTATTTTTTATAATTAAGTGCTTTTTAAGAATATTCATATTGTATTTGCTGTGGTGTTCATAACATAATTATCTTACACTGTAAAAGCACAACAAATAATTGTATGTTGCATTTTTTAATAAGTTAATCATGTTTCAACAACATTTTTTACTATTGTTTTTACAAAGTTTAACTTATATATTAAAATATTTATAACTTATATACTAAAACTTATATACTAAACTTATTTAACTTATATACTACAGTATTTTTAGTCCGTTTGATTGATGTAAGTTGAGCTGACTAGAACAGTTCATTTGATTCAACTAAAAAAATTAAGGCGGCAGGAATTTCTTTTACAATGTAGGTTAATTCCTAATAATGCATTAAAATCATTGTATCCCTCGTAATTGTTAATATTATTAATAGTAATCGAGTTAATAACTAATACAATTCCCTTTTATTCAGTATTTTTTAACTAATCATAGTTTAATTGTTATTAATCTCATTTCCAAACCTGTTGTTTTGGCAGATTGGCTTCATTATAATCAGTATTTCAGAATATAGGGAGACTCAATTACATCTTTTGCTGTGCTACATGGGAGTGGGCAGAGCTAATGATCTCTTGGTGCGCTTTGTTGCAACTCACTGATTGGTGGAATGGTCTGTGCAGCATCATGGGTAATGTAGTCTTTCTGCACGAATTTGTCTGCTCAACTGGTTTTGTTTTGTTTTGTTTTGTTTTGTTTTGTTTTGTTTTGTTTTGTTTTGTTTTGTTTTGTTTTGTCCTGTCCTGTCCTGTCCTGTCCTGTCCTGTCCTGTCCTGTTCTTTTCTGTTTTGTTCTGTTCTTTTTTCTTTTGTTCTGTTTTCTTCAGTTCAGTTCTGTCCCGTCCTGTCCTGTCCTGTTTTGTTTTGTTCGTTTCTGTTTTGTTCTGTTTTGTTCTGTTCTTTTCTCTTTTGTTCTGTTTTCTTCAGTTCTGTCCTGTCCTGTCCTGTCCTGTTTTGTTTTGTTTTGTTTTGTTTTGTTCTTTTCTGTTCTGTTCTGTTCTGTTTTGTTTTGTTTTGTTTTGTTTTCCTCTGTTCTGTTCTGTTCTGTTCTGTTCTGTTCTGTTTTGTTTTGTTTTGTTCTTTTCTGTTCTGTTCTCTTTTGTTCTGTTTTCTTCAGTTCTGTCCTGTCCTGTCCTGTCCTGTTTTCTTTTCTTTTCTTTTCTTTTCTTTTCTTCTGTTCTGTTCTTTTCTGTTTTGTTCTTTTCAGTTTTTTTTGTTTTGTTTTGTTTTGTTTTGTCCTGTCCTTTCCTGTCCTGTCCTGTCCTGTCCTGTCCTGACTTGTTCTGTCCTGTCCTGTCATGTCCTGTCCTGTCCTGTCTTGTCCTGTCCTGTCCTGTCCTGTCCTGTCCTGTCCTGTCCTGTCCTGTCTTGTTCTGTCCTGTCCTGTCCTGTCCTGTTCTGTTCTGTTCTGTTCTGTTCTTTTCTGTTTTGTTCTGTTTTGTTCTGTTCTTTTCTCTTTTGTTCTGTTTTCTTCAGTTCAGTTCTGTCCTGTCCTGTCCTGTCCTGTCCTGTCCTGTTTTGTTCTGTTCTTTTCTCTTTTGTTCTGTTTTCTTCAGTTCTGTCCTGTCCTGTCCTGTCCTGTCCTGTCCTGTTTTGTTTTGTTTTGTTTTGTTTTGTTTTGTTTTGTTCTTTTCTGTTCTGTTTTGTTTTGTTTTCCTCTGTTCTGTTCTGTTCTTTTCTGCTTTGTTTTGTTTTGTTTTGTTTTGTTTTGTTTTGTTTTGTTTTGTTTTGTTTTGTTTTGTTTTGTTTTGTTTTGTTTTGTTTTGTTTTGTTCTGTTCTGTTCTGTTTTGTTTTGTTTTGTTTTGTTTTGTTCTGTTCTGTTCTGTTTTGTTTTCCCCGCCTAGCTACTCCATAAATACCTTTCAGAAGGGTGCTTTTGCAAAACAGATTTATATGATTATAAAATGTCTCACATATTAAAAAAAAGAAATCAGTGCAGCTGTGTTTCTAGAGAAGCTTAGGGGGTTGAAAGTTATTAAACGTAAATCACAAGCACGGCTGTAAACACAGCAAATCTCTCTGTAATTCTCCAAGCAAGTAAACATTGCACACACGGAGAAACTTTTGAATCTTCTCAGGCTGTGGAAGGATATGAATGGACGAGGATTCGTATGGAGATTCTTCTAATGCAGTGAAAGGGACTGAATATGTAGAGTGCAGATGTGGCACTGAAGCGGAAGATGGCTTTTCCCTTGTTTAGTACTATAAAGGTCTGTAAAAAAAAAAGAGAAGAGAAGAGAAACAGTCAGTCTGGCCAGAGGAAACATCATTATTCTGCAGCTAAAGACAGCAGTTTCCAAATAAAACATCTTAATAACAATAATCTTTAGCAACAAATCTGCATATTATAATGATTTCTGAAGATCATGTGATGCTAACCATACTGAAAATACGGTCACACTTTACAATAAGGTTTCATTAGTTAATGTATTTACTAGCATGAACTAATACTGAACAATACACGTATACAGCATTTAATAATCATGGATGAATATTTACTAATGCATTATTAACATCTAAATTCATGCTTGTTAACATTAGTTAATGCACCACGAATTAACATGAACTTACAGTGTATTTTCATTAGCGACCATGACTAAATACTCTAATAAATGTATTGTTCATTGTTTGTTCATGTTAGTAAATGCATTAACTAACATTAACTAATGCAACGTTATTGTAAAGTGTTACCGGATATACAACTTTGCGTTTTATTCGATATATATATATAATTTTAAATTATATTTAAACAGAAAACCCTCATTTTAAATTGTAATATTATTTTACAACATTACCGTTTTCATTTATTTTTGATCAAATAAATGCAGTGTATTATTTAAGCAGTAATGGCCTACAAATGGCCATGTACAAATAATCAGAGGGTAAAAAAAAGACAATTGATAAAATAAATCAAATGTTATGAACTTTAGGGGCCCTATCATACACCCGGCGCAATAAGGCGCAAGGCATTTATGGCACGATTTGTTGCAATTTTCAGACCAACGCAACCCTAATTTTCACATTTTGTGCCACGTTGTTTAAATAGCAAATCCATTTGGGCCACTTTGTGGACTCATGGGTGTGCTGGTCTATAAAGGAGGTGTGTTAAGGCGCATTGTTTCTCATTAACAAAAAAAAGCTGGTCTAAAGTCCAGCGCAGAGCGCGTTAGTTATGCGCCTATGCAGGTCCAAACACTTGGGGCATAAGAACAGGACGTGTGTTTGGATATAACCCAGTTTTTTGACCACACTTCATTATTATTGTTCATTTATTTGTTTGCTGGAAATTAGACCTGAATTTAGAAATAGTTTTGAAACAAATCTCTGCGCTTAACAAACTAAATTAAATATGTAGACTAATGGATGTCTTCAGTGGAGTGAGTTTCCTCCGTTTCCTTACTCCACCAAAGTAAAGGAGTAAAGTAAAGAGTAAAAGAAAAGTAAAGAGGCCGAATGGAGGAGGTTCATTCTTTATCCTCGTGCTGCAGATGGTCTGTTTAACTGTTTTCTCGCTAGTGAAGAGTTCAGTTTTTCCACTTACAAAGTCCACCCTGTAAATAGCAAATGCGCCATGGCGCGACGCAGCTGACTCTTAAAGGGAATGGTTGATGAGACTCTGATTGGTTTAATGCGCGTTATATTTAAAACACACCCAGAACTCATTAAGAGAATAAGCACAACCCTGTAGACCATGCACCGCGGCGCAGTGCATATTTTTCCCTCCTTAAAATAGCAAAAGTGGATCCGGACACGACCTTAATGCTTTTGCACCGTTAGCTTTAGACTTTTCCCTTATATGGTTAAAATACAGCCCTATATGTGCATTGTTATATGACACAGTAATAACACCATATATAAGTAGCCATATAGGCCAGTATTAGTGTATTTAAATGATCTGCGCGATAACTTGAAGTAGAAGAGATAAGCAGGAAACTGACTAATGTTTTATTATCAAGTAATGCACATCTTAGGTGGTGATGGGGAAATTCTAATTCTAATAAGAACTACTTTCTAATGATCTTAGCCATGATGACAGTACTTTCACTTACCTCTAATATTTCACTTAATCTTTTAGCTAAATAACAATATCTTTAGACATAATGTATCAATTTGTGTATATAGTGGCCTATATGTAATGGTGCTCAATCTATCTGCTCTGAGATTAATACTCTGTTTCAGTATTAATGCATTTTTTCAAGGTGTTAATCCACTTTTTTCCACAAAGTTGTTTTGTTTTTTTATTATTAGAATGTTCAGTGTTATTTTTTTTATGGAAAAAATAGACTTGGTAATCAACAGCTTTTTTAAAGTCAGTAAAACTCCAGAAATTATCTTAAATAAAGTCTTTATATGTAAACCACAGGTGTCAATTCCAGTTCCTGGAGAGCCGCAGCTCTGCACAGTTAAGTTCCAACCCTGCTTCAACACCCTTACCTCATTCATTCATTCATTTTCATTTCGGCTTAGTCCCTTTATTAATCTGGGGTCGCCACAGCAGAATGAACCGCCAACTTATCCAGCATATGTTTTACGCAGCGGATGCCCTTCCAGCTGCAACCCATCTCTGGGAAACATCCATACACACCCATTCACACTCATACACTACGGACAATTTAGCCTACCCAATTCACCTGTACCACATGTCTTTGGACTTGTGGGGGAAACCGGAGCACCCGGAGGAAACCCACGCCAACACAGGAACACCCTTACCTGTAGGTTTCAAACAAGCCTGAAGGACTCAATTAGTTTGATCAGGTGTGTTTAATTAGGGTTGGAACTAAACTGCGCAGAGCTGCGGCCCTCCAGGAACTGGAATTGACACCTGTGATGTAAACTACAACTTGTGGCCCTTCGCATTGTATGTGGTTTAAATGTGACCTCTGAACTTGAGTACCCCTGTATTTGGAGATCTCACTTGTGAAATTTGTCCATCCGGGTCAAATCAAGGTTGATGATTCATAAAAAGATAGAAAATGTTTTCAACAAAAGGCATATGCACATTACTCACCGCCACCCAAGACAAATCATTACCTGCACTCACATAAATGCATTTGTGTGTTGAAGCACTGCTGCATTTACCATCTACAACAGGGGTCACCAATTTCGGTCCTGGAGGGCCGGTGTCCCTGCAGGGTTTAGCTCCAGCTTGCCTCAACACACCTACCTGGGTGTTTCAAGTGTACCTAGTAAGGCCTTGATTAGCTTGTTCAGGTGTGTTTGATTAGGGTTGGAGCTAAAATCTGCAGGACACCGGCCCTCCAGGAACAAGGTTGGTGACCCCTGATCTACAAACATAAACTTGATGTCCATTAGAGCTAATTTACAGCCCTTTCTGCTTTCATTAAGATGCATATGGGTAGTTGACAAATAGGCAGTAATTTGAAAAATAGATATAAAATTTTTTGATATATTTATGTAGTTTGAAGTCTGATGTTTGAGAATATATAAGGGGTCACTAACTTCATCAACTTTACTGAACTGTACTGTAGTTTAGATGTAGAAACCTCTAAATGCCATCTGATATTTACTTCTAAATTTAAGTTCAATAAGACTCCTATGTGTAGGCTCAGTAATTTTACATTTATAGTGACAGTTAAGTTCTTTTCAATGTCGTTAAAGTGGAATAACTGGACATAAACATAGGAGGATGAGAAAAGCGCTCATTTTAGGAGAACATTTAGAGCATTTAGAGGCATTTGCATCTGAATTCTTCATAGCAGAAAATGAAAAAAACAACTCTTTATAATAGCCTGAGAGGGATTTATCTTCACTGTAAAACTTCCTTGTAACACTTATCTTCATATAGTGCTATAAACCTTTTATGATATTATGAATGATACTTTTATTAAATAATATAAATCATTCTCATTATAATTACTGTTTATACATTACTGGGAGGGTTGAGGTTAGGGTTAGAGTAGGGGTAGACATTAATCAAATACAATTTAATGGGTAAGTTAATCAATAATATAAATAAATCTGATTATATTTACTGTTTTTACATTACTGTGAGAGTTGGGGTAGGGATAGATGTTAATAAAATACATTTTAATGGGAAATTTAATAAATAATATAAATAATTCTCATTATAATCACTGTTTTTACATTACTGTGAGAGTTGGGGTAGGGATAGATGTTAATAAAATACACTTTAATGGGTAATTTAATAAATAATATAAATAATTCTCGTTATAATCACTGTATTTACATTACTGTGAGAGTCGGGGTAGGGATAGATGTTAATAAAATACACTTTAATGGGTAATTTAATAAATAATATAAATAATTCTCATTATAATCACTGTTTTTACATTACTGTGAGAGTTGGGGTAGGGATAGATGTTAATAAAATACACTTTAATGGGTAATTTAATGAATAATATAAATAATTCTCATTATAATCACTGTTTTTACATTACTGTGAGAGTTGGGGTAGGGATAGATGTTAATAAAATACACTTTAATGGGTAATTTAATAAATAATATAAATAATTCTCATTATAATCACTGTTTTTACATTACTGTGAGAATTGGGGTAGGGATAGATGTTAATAAAATACATTTTAATGGGTAATTTAATAAATAATTATTGTTAACTTCCAGCCGCAGCTGTATCCCTTCAGCAAAAACCCCAAATAAACCTTAAGTCTTAAAATGTAATAAATTTGAAAAACAATATTTTAGGCCTTAAAAAGTCTTTAATCGATTTAGGTCTTAAATCTTTTATAAGCAGATGTTAACTTTCCCTTGTTCATGTATAGCTATCTGACCAACACCCATCCAATCACCAACAATCCAACTTTGTACTTAAAAATGATATTTTTATCTCTATTTACCATAATGGTTTAATTATTTTCTTTACAATAACATTTGTTTAAGTGTATTTACTGCTGAGGATACTGGCCTGACCTTTATTTATTATTATTCAATTATTATTGTGTTATTAAATGTATTCAATTATAATCTCTTTTTTTGATAGGGCAAGTAAAAATCTTTTCCAACTGCGATATTTGGAAAAAGAATCCTTGCATTTAGCCCTGTATAAGTCTAAAATTTAATTCATAATGCACTCTAAAAAATAAAAAATAAAAAAGTTTTTCAGTGGTTCTTTGAGATGGCTGATGTGCTATATAGCACCTTTACTGTGTAAAGAACCTTTCAAGCACCATAAAGGTTCTTCAGTAGTTCTTTAAGGTGGTTGAGGTGCTATATAGCACGTTTACTATGTAAAGAACATTTCAAGCACTATAATGGTTCTTCAGTGGTTCTTTGAGATGGCTGAGGTGCTATATAGCACCTTTACTGTGTAAAGAACCTTTCAAGCACCATAAAGGTTCTTCAGTAGTTCTTTAAGGTGGTTGAGGTGCTATATAGCACGTTTACTATGTAAAGAACATTTCAA
>CAIGQW010056815.1:5465100-5475100 GCA_903798125.1 Danio choprae
GACTGCTTTTGATGTTTCATAAGTAATGAGGTGAGCAGTATGATCAGAATCTTACGTCATGCTATGCAATCCTACAGCTTTTTGTCTTTTATTTTGTTTAAAATATAGTTATATAGGTCACTATATTAGAGCTGTGTAAAAAAAATTGTTATAATAGTGCTGTGTATAATAGTATTTATAGTGAGCTGTGCTTACATTAATCTCATGACATAAAAGCCAACTTACATGACATTGTGCACACACAACACACAATCGCTCCACCTTACATAGACTACCCGTCTGCTGTTCAAAATCTAGCCCAGAGCATTGTCTGTTGCTAAAATCTAGCCTAGAGTGCCATCTGCTACTAAAATCTAGCCTAGAGCGCCATCTGCAGCTGCAGAAATCTAACCTTGAGTGCCATCTGCTGTTAAGAATTAGCCTAGAGCGCCGTCTGGTGCTAAAAACTAGCCTAGAGTGCCATCTGCTGTTAAAAAACTAGCCTAGAGCTAGAGCGCTGTCTGCGGTTAAAAACTGGCCTAGAGCGCCATCTGCTGTTAAAAATTAACCTTGATCACTGACTGCTACTAAAAATGAGCCCAGATCAACGACTGCTGTTAAAAACTAACCTAGATCGCAGACTGCTACTAAAAACTAGCCCAGTTTAACGGCTGCTGTTAAAAACTAGCCTAAAGTGTCATCTGCTGTTAAAAGCTAGCTTAGATCACAGACTGCTGTTTAAATCTTAGATCACAGACTGCTGTTTAAACCGCTCCATCTTTGGTTAAAACTAGCCTAGAGCACTGTCTGCTGTTTAAAAACTATTCTAGGGCGCCGTCTGCTGTTTAAAAACTAGCCTAGAGCACCATCTGCTGTTAAAACTAGCCTATAGAGCGCCGTCTGCTGTTAAAACTAGCCTACAGTGCCATCTGCAACTAAAAACTAGCCTAGAGCGCCATCTGCTGTTAAAAACTAGCCTTTAGAGCGCGGTGTGCTGGTAAAACTAATCTAGAGCACCGTCTGCTGTTAAAAACTAGCCTATAGAGCGCCGTCTGCTGTTAAAACTAGCCTACAGCGCCATCTGCTACAAAAAACTAGCCTACAGCGCCATCTGCTGTTAAAAACTAGCCTTTAGAGTGCAGTGTGCTGTTAAAACTAGCCTAGAGCACCATCTGCTGTTAAAAACTAGCCTTTAGAGCGCGGTGTGCTGTTAAAACTAGCCTAGAGCACCATCTGCTGCTAAAAACTAGCCTAGAGCGACGTCTGCTGTTAAAAACTAGCCTATAGAGCACTATAGAGCCTATAGAGGCTAAATTGTCCGTAGTGTATGTGTGTGAATGGGTGTGTGTGTGGATGTTATAATCTAGCCTAGAGGGCCGTCTGAAAACTAAGTCCAGAATCTATTCAAGAGGGAATAGCAAAGCATTTTGAAATCTCAGAATTGATATCTGGAACAATTTGTTACCACAGTTATAAACTACATACAGCTATGAAAGAAATGCACAGACCATTTCACAATTTTCATCCTCACGGTGGCGCAGTGGGTAGCACAATCGCCTCACAGCAAGAAGGTCACTGGTTCGAGCCTCGGCTGGGTCAATTGGCATTTCTGTGTGGAGTTTGCATGTTCTCCTCGTGTTGGCGTGGGTTTCAGCCCTCAGAATAGCTTTCTCTAATCTCTGATCTATATCTTAAATATTCATGATTAAAAATGTATAATATAAATATACATTTGACACCCCCCATAACGGTTCATACCATTGTGAATGCATAATCGCATTCAAGAGATCATTCAACAGTCTGAAACTGGCGGTTCTAGAGCACCGATAGTCATCTTAAGTATTCACAAAACTTGTAAAATAGGTGTTTATATCTGCATGTAGCCTAAAAAAAGAAAAATTAGACACATAATTTGTATAGTTTGACCTACAGTAATCTCTAAAATAGTCACTAAGTATCTTTCAAAACACTGAAAAAGTGTACATTTTATTAATAATTTAAACGTAATTTAAATACATTCATAAATTTGATTCACTGAAGCATGTATTACCAAACTACTATCAAAAATGTTGACCCCCTCGATCATGAATGTATAATTCTCACACCGACTGGAAGGTATATATTTGAGAAAATGTATTATTTTAGTTTTGTTTTATTAGGTTTCTTCCAAATCTATTCAGCTTAATTGCGTAACTTTGTTTGTTGACTCACCTTGTTATGGCTTTAGATAGCCTTGCTCTACATAAATGAATAAATAAAATATTTTGGCATTTTTTTTCAATCATTTTCTGAACATTATTAAACCGTTTAGTTAACTATTACAACACTGTTTGTTGTATTATCACTAAATCTCTCTCATTTCACACATTTTAACCATTGCACATTGCTTTCCATATGTCTAAGAAGGTAATGTGCAAATTGATTGTGGTTTTTTTTGTGTGTGTCTCTGCAGGAGCTGCCACGGGTTCATGCACATGAAGTTCTCTCAGTCTCGTGACGGAAAGTTCATCCTGGGAGAAAACAGTCCTCCGTTCGACTCCATCCCCGAAGTCATTCATTTCTACACCACAAACAAACTGCCCATCCGCGGAGCCGAACACCTGTCGCTGCTGTTCCCGGTGCTGGTGCAGACGCTCTGAGACACTCACACACACACATCATGTCACACGCTCACACACACACTCAGGGCTTCGCTCAGACGGCGACTATAGTGCTTAACTGTCAATAACCGTGTTTCCACTGTTGAGTCAAATTCAAATGCATTTACACTGTTAGCAAAAACCTACCATTAACACACCTCAATTAGACAAAATCATTCATCAGCAAAAGAAAATAAATAAATATATATAAGTATATGGGAAAACAAACATAGATGCAAGTGTTTGGTCTACATGCGGTGTCACAATTTGCATACTTGATAAGTCCTTGATAGGACTTGGAACTAGTGTCCCAAATTGTAGTATGTTTAAATGAGTATTTCAGAGTTACCTAGATGGTCTGCTAATATTGACCACGATAAATTTTATTAGAACTACAAACATAGCCCAAAGTGTTTATAAAAAAAAAAACTACAAAACTGGGGGATGTTTGAGACTGACTGTTAACCAGAGAGAGGATTAGGTTGAAGTTTAAACAGTATATTTAATCTGCAACAACACTGTGAAGATACATCTGGTCTGAAATCACAATTCTGCAAACACACGAGGAGATTTTTCTGCATGAAAGACCCACGAATGGCAAATAATCAACATGTTACTTCATCCACAGCAGTGTTTCTCAACCAAGTTCTTGGAGGCCCACCAACACTGCATGTTTTGGATCTCTCCTTTCTCTGTTACACCAGTTTCTGTTAATGAGCTGATGATCTGAATCAGGTGTGTTTGGTTATGGAGACATGGAAAATGCACAGAGCTGGTGGTCCTCCAGGAACGTGGTTGAGAAACCCTGATCTACAGTATAGGAAATTAATTATGAAAGGAATGTGGAGGATCTGACGAGATGATTGACAGAAGCAACAGTCTGCCGTTTAATGATGAAGAATGTCTCAAACTTGCATACTCTTGTTACACACTTAAAAGTGTGCTTTATCTTCACAAAAAGAGTACATACTTTTAGGATGTAGTACAAGTAGGCGAATTGGGACGCGGAATCATACATATGACCAATAATTCAAAACAGCAATTCGTTCATTTGTATCAGTAGTTCACCTCAAGCAAACAGAAAAGAAGAGAAAAAAAACCCCAGCCTAATTTAGTTGCCGCTTCCTTGAATTCCTTTTTTTTAATCACTACTCAAAAATACTCCTTTATTACTGAATTCAAGTAACAAAGACACAAATATGACACCAAATATTTTCTCATTAAGGCGATTGTTAGCATAATTAGCCTTTAGCATCATATTTCTAAATCATAATCACATTGCAATCGGGGTTATTTAGCACACTCACTGGTGTCTGAAAGTGTGTATTGAGCTGGTGTTGACGTTGATGTCAGCTTGTGTTGTGCCGAGAAACGCACCCCTGCCGGAAAATATGTGCATCTATTAACTTAAATTGATAAAAAATTTTAATAATAAAGTTATGACACTAATAAGAGTGACTGAGGTGAATTTCATGAATGGAACCCTTTCCCCTTACAGAACATATATATATGTAAGGGAAAGGTTCCATTCATGAAATTCACCTCAGTCACTCTCATTAGTGTCATAACTTTATTATTAAAAATTTTATCAATTTAATATCTCTGTCACTACTTTAGCCTGCATTAATGCATATAATAGATTGACTTTAAATATAATACCGATATGATTATGTGATTTAATGTGTGGCTTAGTTGAAAACTTCCATGTAAATGTTTGTTTAAAACACACCAAATAGCCTAATTTTAGAAACAGGCTCATTAAATCAGCCCACACTACTGTCAATATTTTTATTTTACATTTATTTGTAAACCTAGTCGCGTTTTATAATGCGTTTCACTTCTTGTTCTTACTTTATCCATCAAAGTTATAATCATATTACGTTTTAATCAATCATAGCCTTTGATTTATTTATTTTTTTTGTCTAGACTAAGAATGCTAATGAACGTGTATGAAAGGGGTGCGTTTCATGGCAGGGGTGCTTTTCTCTACACAACAGCTTGTACAGACTGATATGAAAACATGCTAGCCGTTCAACAGTGGAAATACGGCTAATCAATCTTTGAGCAGATCTCTGAGAGTTTGATTTTTTGAGTTTTGAATGGGATTGATTTGTTTTTGCCGAGGCGAGATCGAACGAAAGCACCGTCGGCCTGTAAATGACACTGTATTGATGTGCTACACGCGTGCGAGGAATATTTGACACACTGCTGGACTTTTTTGTTCGCAGCACAAGCGCAATACTATTCTTATTAGATATGGGGATCAAATGTAGACCGACCAAAGTATTTATAGAGATGTTTGCTAAATACTAAAGCAATGATGTACAGCTAAAAAAAACAAACCAATGCTTTGTAGGATTTCTAGATTCAAAACATGAATTCATCCAAAATGACCATTCTGTTATCATTTATTCATACTTATGTTGCTTCCAAGCCTGTATGATTGACTTTCGTCTTTAAAACACAAAAGGAGATATTTTGAATGATGTTCAGGCTGCTCTTTTACAGGCAGTGAAAGTGAATGGTGACCATGGTGAATGGTGACCAACAAAAAAAGTGTGATAAATGTACACTGTAAAAAAAATATGACAAACAGTCATGCTAACAAATGACTTCAACATTTTTAAATGGGTTATACAGGTTTTAACTAAAACAAATTGTTATACAAAGTTTACCCCAATATGTTTTAGTCAGGTTGGCTGATGACTGACTGTTGAGATGACTAGAAAAGTTAAGTTGATTCAACAAAAACAAATTTGGCAGCAAGACTTTACAGTGTATTAAATATAATTTGTTTGCAATATTGCAAGTCGTTTAAAGACACATGATGGCTTTGTGTCGGTAAACACTAGTTTTTGTCATGAATAATTATTTAACAGTTTTTTACGTTTGCTATGCTGTTCATTATTTAAACTAGACCATAGTTCATTCATTCATTTTCCTTCGGCTTCATCCCTTTAATCATCAGTGGTCGCCACAGCAGAATGAACCGCCAACTTATCCAGAATATGTTTTACTAAGCTAAAGGAAAATGAATGAATGATGAATAATGCAAACAACAGAATCCATTTTTGATTTTAATCTGCTAAAACAGTTAAACATAATTATAAGATAAAGAATGATCAACTTAAAATTTCAGTTGATGTTCATGAATCATAATTTGCAATCATTTAATAATTGACTAAATCTTGTCAATTTCAGTTAATGTCATTCATTCATTCATTCATTTTCTTTTCGGCTTAGTCCCTTTATTAATCTGGGGTCGCCACAGCGGAATGAACCCCCAACTTATCCAGCATATGTTTTAGGCAGCGGATATCCTTCCAACTGCAACCCAGTGCTGGGAAACATTCATACACACTCAATCACACTCATACACTACGGACAATTTAGCTTACCCAGTTCACCTATAGCGCATGTCTTTGGGTTTGTGGGGGAAACCGGAGCCGTCATTCATTTACTAACATGAATTCATTTTTTTATTTTTTATTTTTGCAAACAATACAAATGCACACCAAATACAGAACATAAACAAAGTAAAACATCATATAAATGACACTGTATATATAATAAATAATAAATATAAATTATTAGTATTTTTATTATTTTACTATTAGTATATTATTTTACTTAACTAATAATTAGTTAATAAATCTAACCAAATAAACAAAAGAAAGATGTGTTGTAAATATCATAGCCAATATTATTTCAGACATTTCCCCCATTCATCAACATAAACGCTGTCATCTTTAATTTTACATATAAAGGTTTCAGTTTATGTTCCCAATTCCCATTTGTATCATTAAAAAGATTTATTAATCACATTTTTTTTATAATGCAACCTTTTTATTATAATACAAAATTTTATTTTTATTTTAAATTTTTATTTATTTTATTTATTTATTTTCATACAGACAACATTTATGCAACTTTTTTTGTCATTTAAAGAGCTTAAAGGGGTAGTTCACCCAAAACTGAAAATTCTGTCATCAACATTCTTCAAAATAACTTCTTTTGTGTTCAACAGAAGAAGAAAACCACTGAGACAGATTTCTAAAAAGTGAACTATCCCTTTAAATGCACTATGGTCACCATTGGCTAGCATTGTATTGCAAATGTAACTCAAAATCTCTCCTTTGGTTCCCCTTAATAACTTCATTCAGGTTTAGAACAACACTGTAATGTTAGTTGATTATAGGCAGAACTGAGGACTTCTCTTTAGGAACAGGAACAAGAAGCCGCCCTTCACTTCCTGTGGTCACTGACTGTAAGCAATGAATCATGGATTAATGTTAAGGAAGTGAAGACACAACACTGGAATGTTCCAACCGTGACTTTCACTCATCCGGATGCACACAGATCCCACAATCCAGGATGATGGAAACAGGAAGTGATGTCTAAAGCTGCACTTTGATTCGCTCCAGCGCATCGCTCTTGTTGAATGACAGGAAGTGGTCATTACTGTGGCATTTCAGACAGCTGTCGCGATCCTGACCATCATTTTACGCTGCTTTGAGTGCTGTTGGGTCGTTCTGAGGACTTTTTTAGAAATGCTTCATGAGATGCTTTACATGAACGTCTCTTCTGAGACTTTTGGGGGAGAGGGAGGGGAGGGGGGGTTATTGTAATGTTTGAATTAAGATCATCTTCACTGCGTCCCCCCAAAAATTAAGCATATTTTTCTGGAAATGCTAAAGAAACGAGTAATTTTCATGTGAAGAAACACAAGCTCCTGCTGGATAGTGAATGATATGGTGAACAGCTTTGAAATGATGAGGATTTTGGGGATTTATTTAGTCGCACGTGATGGAAATCCTGCAAAACGTCATTTTAGTTTTCGATAAATATCTAAAGTTTCTTAAATCTTGGTAATGAAAAATACATGAAGGGATAGTTCACCCAAAGATTAATATTTGCTTACTGTTTACTCACCCTTAAGTGGTTTAAAACGTTTATGTGATTCTTTCTTCTGTTGAACACAAAAGAAGACATTTTGAAGAATGCTGGAAACCTGTAACCATTGACATCTGTAGTAGGAAAAACAAATGCTATGGAAGTGAATGGTTAGAATTCTGCAATATAAGAAGAAAGAAACAAGTCAAGCTAATGTAAATAATGACAGAATTTACATTTTTGGGTGAACTATCTCTTTAAGATATTAAGTCTTGTTTTGTGATTGAGTTTTTGCTTAAAATATACAAATTATTTAACAATGGGGATGGTTCCCTTTAATCTTTCATAGCTCACTTGCAGATATTTATTACATTCATTCATTTTCCTTTGGCTTAGTTCCTTATTTATTAGGGGTTGCCACAGCTGAATGAACCTCCAACTATTCCAGCATATGTTTTCCGCAGCAGATGCTCTTCCCGTTGCAACCCAGTACTGGGAAACAGCCATACACTCTCACATTTACACACACGCTCATACACTACGGCCAATTTAGTTCATCCAATTCACCTATAGCGCATGTCTTTGGACTGTGGGGGAAACCGGAGCACCCGGAGGAAACCCACACCAACACAGGGAGAACATGCAAACTCCACACAGAAATGCCAGCTGGCCCAGCCAGGACTTGAGCCAACAACCTTCTTGCTGTGAGGCGACAGTGCTAACCACTGAGCCACCGTGCCGTGATATTTATTAAATTTTTAGCAAAATCTCACTTTTGATCAATATGTCAGAAAAACTATGTCTTAAATGGAGAGTTCACCCAAAAAAAACAATAATTTGTTCTTAATTTATTCAACTTCAAATTATTAAGATGTGTTTTTTCTTCAGTAGAACTTTGAAGGTGATTTTTAGCTGAAACTGGTCCTTGTTGAGTCATAAAGTTAAAGCTAACAATATTTTCAGAGTTAAAAAATACAATCTTTAACAGGCAAAACAAAATAAATACCTGTGGTACTTGAAGATACATTAACTGGGTTTCCATACTAACATGAAGCCTGTTTTTTTACTAAAAAGGGTAAAGAAACAAATGCGAATTAAGTGCGTTTCCATCACGTTGTTAGAGTGGCTCACTGTAGTATTGGTAACCTAGCAACCATCTGTAAACGAGGCAAGCATAAAGGCCTGTTAAAGGTCCAGTGAAATTCAAAATGACGTTTTTTTTTTTATGTTAGTATCAGTATGTTAGTTTTAAGGATATCTATAAGCTAGTGTGCTCCAAAATGCTGACAAAATTCATGTTTAGATATTATAAAACTAATATAAACATCCAAAGCTTGCAGTTTGTCACTCCTGCCTAAATCCATCAACGGCTGCATCCGAAATCTCCTGCTACTCATTAGGTACTGCATTTGAATTTAAATTTACTACTCGACTATTAGAAAAATACGTTCAGTATGAATGAGTAGTAGGAACGGAACTCGGATGTACTACATCCGCCATTTCGTCATGATCACATGACCTACCCACGTCAGTTGCGTCGCTTCATTCCCGTTCATGAATTCTCTCGCGGTGCATCATGGGGTAGCGTAGCGTGCATCGGATGTGCACTTTAGAATCTGGCCAGAAGTAGTAGGTCATCCGGTTACTTCTCGCATACTGTTTTTCGAATTCTGTGAATTGGGACATACTACTCGGCTCGCATACTGATTTTAGCGTACTATATAGTATGGAAGTATGCGATTATGGACGCACCAACGTTTTTTTTTGACGTCACCTCATACTTCAGTTTCTCATCGAATCTTCTGACCAATCAAATGCTC
Source organism: Danio choprae (assembly GCA_903798125.1). NCBI lineage: Eukaryota > Metazoa > Chordata > Actinopteri > Cypriniformes > Danionidae > Danio > Danio choprae. The sequence continues at coordinate 5,474,432 of CAIGQW010056815.1, forward strand.
TCTAGTATCTTACAAGCCCCGCCCCCTTCAAGATGCTTCTCATTTGTTTTTCATTTGATGCACTTGAGCTCAACCACTCTCACTGGCAGAGCTGTGGTTAAATCAAAACACCATTGGGTGTTTTTAAAAAGGGGAGGAGCTACTCTGTCCCGCCCTTCCTCCCTTTGTATTTCAGATTTGAGATTACGTCAAACATCAAATAAAAATGCACATTTCAAACCGCTACACGGGACCTTTAACACCATGCACGATAATCTTAAAAGTAATGATTAAAAACTAAGGAATGGTATTGTTTGAATCACTTTCAGATCTCATTTGTTTTTCTCAGCTAATAAATGATAAAACACTGAGAGCTGTTCAGAATCCATTGAAGCATCTGACTTTAAAACTACAATTCGACGCAATTTAAAGCTACAGATTATAGCTAACTGAAAGTATCTGAAGTATAAAAATACTACCTCAGGTATCCAGTGCCAGTTTCAGCATCTTTGGTTTCCCTTCTTTCGAAAATGTTCGGGATGTTTGTGTTGTTTTATTCCACTACACCGAGTACGATTAGATTAATACATTTTGAAATAAAGATTACACGAGCTGGATTCACTGGTCAGATGGGCTAGTAGCATACTGAGGACATCTGTAATAGTGAGTAATGCCGAATAAAAGCAAGCA
>CAIGQW010056815.1:5487610-5500836 GCA_903798125.1 Danio choprae
GTCCCTTTATTAATCTGGGGTCGCCACAGCGGAAAGAACTGCCAACTTATCCAGCATATGTTTTACACAGCGGATGCGCTTCCAGCTGCAACCCATCACTGGGAAACATCCACACACACTCATTCACACACTTATACTACGGACAATTTAGCTTACCCAGTTCATCTATAGCGCATGTCTTTGGACTTGTGGAGGAAACTGGAGCACCCGGAGGAAACCCACGCAAACACGGGGAGAACATGCAAACTCCACACAGAAACGCCAACTGACCCAGCCGGGGCTCGAACCAGCGACCTTCTTGCTGTGAGGCGATTGTGCTACCCACTGCGCCACCGTGCTGATATTATATTATATTATTCATTCATTCATTTTCCTTCGGCTTAGTCCCTGATTATCAGGGGTCATCTCACAGCAAGAAGGTTGCTGGTTTGAGTCCCGGCTGGGTCAGTTGGCGTTTCTGTGTGGAGTTTGCATGTTCTCCCCGTGTTGGCGTGGGTTTCCTCCGGGCGCTAGGAGTGTATGAGTGTGTGTGAATGTGAGAGTGTATGGGTGTTTCCCAGTACTGGAATGTGGCTGGAAGGGCATCCACTGCGTAAAACATGTGCTGAAATAGTTGGCGGTTCATTCCGCTGTGGCGAACCATGATAATCAGAGACTAAGCCATGAATGAATTAATGAATTTTTGTAATTCTTCATTTTAGAATGTTGATTAATCAAATAATAAAAAGTTCATTAATAATAAACCACCTTTAAATGCCACCAATAGGCCATGTGTTGTCAGAAAACCTTCACTCAATATTATTTATAATAAATAGCTTGTTTTAAAAATCTGTTTAAAGTGTCAAATATGCTGTGTCTGATGGTGAATATCTGCAGTTGGGTTGGCAGGAGGTTATTTATATCTATATCTCAGACACGTGCTGTGCTTCACTGAGGTCGTGTGTCCTGAAAGAAGAGCACTGAAGCCTGTGTGTCGACAGCTGCTCATGCTTGGGTTTTTTTTGTTTATTTGTTTGTTTGTTGGTCTGTAATCTCCTGCTTTGTCTTCATGAGTTGAGTTTTCAGTGTAATGTCTGACTGTATGATCATTATTCAGACTGAGCTGCAGCTCCATCTGCTGCTGTCAGGGCTACACACACACACACACACACACACAGAAGGAGAGAGAGAGAGAGAAATAGAGACATGCATACACATACAGAGAGAGACGTGACACACACACACATACCAACAGACAGTTTATTTACTTGCTAATCTTTATATATACAGTGTAAATATTATTTATTCATACAAATTAAAATATCATTTTAAACTCAAAGAAATTGGTTTTATTATTCTTGTAGTTAATTTTTTTTAAATAATTTTTTTAGGTAATGTTAACATTTATGTGATCCTGTATTTTAATAAATACATTCATTCATTTTCCTTCAGCTTAGTCCCTTTATTCATCAGGGGTCGCCACAGCGGAATGAACCGCCAACTTATCTAGCATATGTTTTACACAACGGACGCCCTTCCAGCTGCAACCAAATACTGGGAAACACCCATACACACTCATTCTCACACACACACACACACACACACACACTCATACACTGTGGCCAATTTAGTTTATTCAATTCACCTATAGCGCATGTGTTTGAACTGTGGGGGAAACCCGGAGGAAACCCACGCCAACATGGGGAGAACATGCAAACTCCACACAGAAATGCCAACTGGACCAGCCAGGACTCAAACCAGCGACCTTCTTGCTGTGAGGCGACAGTGCTAACCACTGAGCCACCAGTAATAAACTCTTAATAAATACAAGTCAAATTAATGTTTTTTACAGAAAGATATACACTGAATGACAATAAGATATTATTTAACTCGCATTTTAATATTTTCCAGTGGCATCTCGACTGCTGAACAAACACTGACTGTACTGCTTCACATCTATCTTGGTCTGCTCCCTTGTGGAAAAGACAAACACTTCAGTAAATGAACCACTTATTATATAAATAATATATTGTGTGCTAACTAAATGTTAAACTGAATTATAACAATAAAGGCCCTTTTGCCTTCAGAACTGCCCTAAATTTTTTGTGGCATAGATTCAACAAGGTATTGGTATATTAAATATTCCTCAGAGATTTTGGTCCATATTGATTTGTCGGCTGCACATCCATGATGTGAATCTCCCGTTCCACCACATCCCAAAGGTGCTCTGTTGGATAGAGATCTGGTGACTGGAGGCCATTTGAGTACAGTAAACTCATTGTCATGTTCAAGAAACCAGTCTGAGATGATTCACGCATTATGACATGGCATGTTATCCTGCTGGAAGTAGCCATCAGAAGATGGGTACACTGTGGTGATAAAGAGATGGACATGGTCAGCAACAATACTCAGGTAGGCTGTGGCGTTGACACAATGCTCAATTGTTGCTAATGGGCCCAAAGTGTGCCAAGAAAATATCCCTCACACCATTACACCACCACCACCAGCCTGAACCGTTGACACAAGCCAGGATGGATCCATGCTTTCATGTTATTGATGCCAAACTTTGACCCTACCATCCAAATGTGGCAGCAGAAATCGAGACTCATCAGACCAGGCAACGTTTTATCAATCTTTTGTTGTCCAATTTTGGTGTGCCTGTGCCAATTTTAGCATCAGTTTCCTATTCTTAGCTGACAGGAGTGGCACCCGGTGTGGTCTTCTGCTGCTGTAGCCCATCCGCCTCAAGGTTGGACATGTTGTGCGTTCAGAGATGCTCTTCTGCAGACCTTGTTGTAACGAGTGGTTATTTGACTTACTGTTGCCTTTCTATCAGCTTGAACCAGTCTGGCCAATTAGAACCTTTCTATCAGCTTGAACCAATTCTCCTCTGGCCTCTGGCATCAACAAGGCATTTGCGCTCACAGAACTGCCACTCACTGAATATTTTCTCTTTTTCGGACCATTCTCTGTAAACCCTAGAGATGGTTGTGCGTGAAAATCACAGTAGAACAGCAGTTTCTGAAATACTCAGACCAGCCCGTCTGGCACCAACAACCATGCCACGTTCAAAGTCACTTAAATCACCTTTCTTCTCCATTCTGATGCTCGGTTTGAACTGCAGCAGATCGTCTTGACCATGTCTACATGCATAAATGCATTGAGTTGCTGCCATGTGATTGGCTGATTAGAAATTTGCATTAACGAGCAGTTGAACAGATGTACCTAATAAAGTGGCCAGTGAGTGTATTATATATGTAAGATTAAGTGATGAAGCTACTGTAAACTAAAACCTAGTGGTTTGAAGTAGCTAGTGTCAAAGTATAAAGTTGTAAAATGACAATGAGCATTGTGGGTCTGCATTTTGAACTTGAATATGAAGAGTTCAAGTACCAAAATCTTTAAGAGGAGTCTGAAATCTTCTAAAATGGGAATTTTTCTCAAGCTCCTGTGAATAAGTTCAGTAATTTTACTTTATGGCAAAGAATAGGTTCTTTTCAAGTAAAACAACAACATAAACATATGAGGCTGAGAAAAATGCTCAGTTTAGTAGAACGTTTCTGACGGCATTTGCACATGGACTCTTCATATAGGCAAAAAACTATAGACTAGCCTACGCACAACCTGTTACACTACATGGCATTTTAGTGGCTCCCTTTTTTATTCATTCATTCATTTTCTTTTCGGCTTAGTCCCTTTATTAATCTGGGTTCGCCATAGCGGAATGAACCGCCAACTTATCCAGCATATGTTTTACGCAGCGGATGCCCTTCCAGCTGCAACCCATCACTGGGAAACATCGATACACACTCATTCACATACATACACTACGGTAATTCACCTATACCGCAAGTCTTTGGACTTGTGGGGGAAACCTCAGCACCCAGAGGAAACCCACACAAACATGGGGAGAACATGCAAACTCCACACAGAAATGCCAACTGACCCAACCAAGGCTCGAACCAGCGACCTTCTTGATGTGATAAAAAGGTTTAAATGTTTTATTATTAAACGTGATACTTCGTAATAGGTTATAAGTTAACATTCGACTCCTAACAAAACAACCTCTTCCTACCAGACTGTATGACAAGCTTCATACCTACACACTGCAGCCCACAGGCTGTACAAGTCTGAGCGCGCTCACGTCACTTCCCTGTTGCTATAGTGACACGTAACACACCTGACGCTTGAATCGGTGAGTCGAGGGAGAAGCCTCTGTTGGCTAATAAAACAACCTCCAGCCAACAAAACTTTGAGAACTTTCAACCTTTATTTATTTATTTCTAAACTTTTAACGTGTTGGTTTCTGTTTAATCAGCAGCGATGTGTTTGATCATGGCGTCGAGGATCGATCAGCTCGCGAAGCCCAAAACAAACCTTCTCAAGTTCCCAGACAGGTGGGTCTTACAGAAATAAAGCAAAACAGAAAACTCTTTCAAGAACAGAAACTTTAATGAAACAGTTTTAATAATAAAAAGATGTTTGTGTGTGTATTTAGGGACATTTTGTCTTGAAAATATGAATTGAAGACTCCCATCATATCTATATTTCACCGTCTCTGCCTCCTGAATCATTCAGCATCTGTTTTCATGAAATAATTAAATCAAATGTTCATTTTTTGTGTGTGTTTACTTTACTACATTAAACTTTTGCATGAAACATCTACAGTCATGGCCAAAAGTTTTGATAATGACACAAATATTAGTTTTCACAAAGTCTGCTGCTAAACTGCTTTTAGATCTTTGTTTCAGTTGTTTCTGTGATGTACTGAAATATACTTACAAGCACTTACGTACATTTCAAAGGCTGTTGTGTTGGCCTTTCATTTTCAGGACCTCTGCAATTCAACTGGGCATGCTCTCAATCAACTTCTGGGCCAAATCCTGACTGATAGCAACCCATTCTTTCATAATCACTTCTTGGAGTTTGTCAGTATGAGTGGGTTTTTGTTTGTCCACCCGCCTCTTGAGGATTGACCACAAGTTCTCAATGGGATTAAGGTCTGGCGAGTTTCCAGGCCATGGACCCAAAATTTCAACGTTTTATACCCCGAGCCACTTAGATATCACTTTTGCCTTATGGCACGGTGCTCCATTGTGCTGGAAAATGCATTGTTCTTCACCAAACTTGCTGTTGAAGGGTGTTTTGGTACCATTCTTTATTCATGGCTGTGTTTTTGGGCAAAATTGTGAGTGAGCCCACTCCCTTGGATGAAAAGCAACCCCACACATGAATGGTCTCTGGATGCTTTACTGTTGGCATGACACAGGACTGATGGTAGCGCTCACCTATTCTTCTCTGGACAAGCCTTTTTCTAGATGCTCCAAACAATCTGAAAGGGGCTTCATCGAAGAAAAAGGACTGCCCCAGTCCTCTGCAGTCCATTCGCCATATTTTTGCAGAAGATCAATCTGTCCCTCATGTTTTTTTGGAGAGAAGTGTCTTCTTTGCTGCCCTTCTTGACACCAGGCCATCTTACAAAAGTCTTCGCCTCACTGTGCGTGCAGATGTGCTCACACCTGCCTGCTGCCATTCCTGAGCAAGTGCTGCACTGGTGGCACTCCGATCCCGCAGCTGAATCCTCTTTAGGAGACGATCCTGTCGCTTGCTGGACTTTCTTGGACGCCCTGAAGCCTTCTTAACAAGAATTGAACATCTTTCCTTGAACTTCTTGATGATCCTATAAATTGTTGCTTTAGGTGCAATCTTAGTAGGCACAATATCCTTGCCTGTGAAGCCATTTTTATGCATTGCATTGATGGCTGCACGCGTTTCTTTGCAGGTCACCATGGTTAACAATGGAAGAACAATGATTTCAAGCATCGCCCTCCTTTTAACATGTCCAGTCTGCCATTCTAACCCAATCAGCCTGACATAATGATCTCCAGCCTTGTGCTCGTCAACATTCTCACCTGCGTTAACAAGACGATTACAGAAATGATCTCAGCAGCTCCTTTAATGACAGCAATGAAATGCAGTGGAAAGTCTTTTTCAGGATTAAGTTAATTTTCATAGCAAAGAAGGACTATGCAGATCATCTGATCACTCTTCAGAACATTCTGGAGTATATGCACATTGCTATTATAAAAACTAAAGCAGCAACTTTTCCAATTTCTAATATTTATGTCATTCTCAAAACTTTTGGCCACGACTGTATTTTATGTGTTATTTGTAATTTCCATATTAAAAATAAACTCAACGTCCACATTCTGGTTAACTCTTACATCGGTTATATATCACTGACGGGAAACTCTGGAAGGCATTGATGCATATCATTATTCTCTCAATAATTTGGACAAAATGTTTAGGATACACCAATGGTAGATTAATTATATGTTAATTCTGTTTTAATGTGATATTTCAATGAATTTCTCATTCACTATAATATGATGAAAATACGTAAAGTTGTGCTTTAGACATGCCATGTTGTATCTGGTTTGAGGTTAGCTAAAAATGTAACTATTTATCAATGTATTTATATATTTCACAATTGTATTAACTAAAGAATAAAGCTAAAAGGCCATAGTTGACCCCATATTTGATTTAAAAAATGAAGTTTAATTTCAATGTTGAGATTTATAGGGATCTTATTAAGATCTTATTATACCCATCACTGTAATGCATAACCTACTTTGATCGAGTAATAAAGACATTTCCAACACATTATATGAAACCATACTGACGTCTTTCTTGTAAAACAAAGTCATACTCTGCTTGAAAAATGTATTATACGATATACAAGGAAATCATTATATGGCAACATGCTCTACAGAAGACAAAACTGCTCTGCTGAGTCCCAGGAGAATAAAGACCTCCATTCTCTCACACATGGTCAGAACCTCTGTTTCTGTCTGACCTAGTTATTTAAATGGGCAGATTTGCCCACCAGGGGGCTCTGGGGCTCTTTCAGAAAGCAGCAGATGAACTTGGCCTTCCTGCTGTGAATTTTTCATGCTTTCATATATACAGTTGAAGACAGAATTATTAGCCCTCCTGAATTATTACCCCCTCCCTATATTTTTTCCCCAATTTCAGTTTAGAAAGAATATTTTTTTCAACACATTCCTAAACATAATAGTTTTGATATCTCATTTCTAATAACTGATTTATTTGACCTTTGCCATGATGACAGCACATAATATTTTTCTAGATATTTTTCAAGATGCTAGTATTCAGCTGAAAGTGACATGTAAAGGCTTAACTAGGTTAATTAGGCAAGTTAGGGTAATTAGGCAAGTCATTGTATAATGATGGTTTATTCAATCGACAATCGAAGACAAATATTGCTTAAGGGGGCTAATAATATTGACCTTAAAATGTTTTTAAACAATTTAAAACTGCTTTTATTCTAGCTAAAATAAAATAAATAAGACTTTCCCCAGAAGAAAAAAATATTATAGGAAATACTGTGGACAAATTCCTTGCTCTGTTAAACATCACTTGGGAAATATTTGAAAAAGAAAAAAAATTACAGGAGAATAATTCTGACTTCAACTGTGTGTATATACACATACACACACACACACACACACACACACACACACACACACACACACACACACACACACACACACCTAATTGCCACAATTTACATGTAGTTGTGATTAAATACAGCACTGTTACATACAGAACGGGGCATTAAGCCACCTGTATTTTCACCTTTGGTGCAATATGTAATTATTTATGTGTGTTTTTTTAATATTTATAGGCGCTCAGTGTACTGGCTTGATGAACAACCACCCAGATCAAAAAGCTCCACGACTGCCTTTGGTATGAGAATCACTTCATTTACCAAATACCTTAATCTGTTGTGAAACTTCATTCATTTCACAGTGGTCAAAATGTTACAATTGTAAATCTGACACCTATTGCTTTAAAATGAATTCAAGACATACTGTATGGTTTAAGCCAGTGTTTCTCAACCACGTTCCTGGAGGACCACCAACACTGCATGTTTTGGATGTCTCCTTCCTTTGTCTGTCACACCCACCACAGGTCTTTCAGGTCTCTGCTAATGAGCTGAATCAGGTGTGTTTGGTTAAGGAGACATAGAAAATGTGCAGAGCTGGTGGTCCTCCAGGAACGCGGTTGAGAAACACTGGCTTAAACCAAAAGCTCATGCATTGAGATTGTTTTCACAGAAACGACCCCTGGTTTGGAGAAACTGGTCCAAAGCAAACGACCAATCCATTTTTATGAGGACAACAGGTGACTAATGTTTTGTACATTTAAAGGTCCTGTAAAATTAAAATAATGTTTTTTTAGATGTTGGCATCAGTATGTTAGTTTTAAGGATATCTATAATCCAGTGTGCTTCAAAACAATGACAATTCACATTTAGGAGATATAAACATCAAAAGCTTGCAGTTTGTCACTTCAGCTTAAGTTTCTTATCAAATCTTCTGACCAATCAAATGCTCTCTAGTGTCTGATATGCCCCGCCCCCTTCAAGACGCTTCTCATTTGCTTTTCATTTGATGCGCTTGAGCTCAACCACTCTCACTGACAAAATGAGAGCTGTGAGAAAAATGAAACGCTATTGGCTGTTTTTTTTAAAGGGGAGGAGCTACTATTAGTCCCGCCCTCTCTCCATGTTTCAGTTGAGATTGTCAAACATCGAATAAAAAAATGCACATTTCAAAGCACTTCACAAGACCTTGAATATAAAAGTAAAGGTCCATAAAGATTTACAATGATGACAAAAGGATCTTTTTGATTCTCCGAAGAACCTTTCAGTGAACAGTCCTTAAAGAGATTGAAAACGTAAAATTCTGTTGTCATTTACTAATCTTCCTCTTCTCAATCCTGTTTCTTTCTTCTGTTAAACATAAAATCAGATATTTGGAAGAACGCTGGAAACTGGTGGCCATTGGCTTTCATAGTTGTTGTTTGTCTACGGATGTCAATGGTTACCAGTTTCCAACATTTTCAATATATTTCTGTTTGAAAGAAACTCATAAAGGTTTGGAACTGCTTGAGGATGCGTAAATTGAGAGTAAATGTTCGTGCTTTGTTGAACTATTCCTTTAAAAACCCGTTTTTCCAATAATGCAAACATTTTACACCCCACAGAACTTTTTATGGATTCTACAGATTCCATGAATGTTAAATACTCCTCATGGAATCACCGATGCCAATAAAGACGCTGTATTTTTAAGACGATGCAACAAACGGTGACAGCTAAACTCGTACTCATGCCATTTTATCTTTATTATTTCACTTCCACGGTATCCCATGATGCACATCTCATCGTATCCGTTTAGAGTTTAATCATGGTCGTAAAACAACTGACGTCATCGTGTAATAACATCTCTCCCAGTCCTGCTGTACTCCTTACAGTTCCATTCCAGTCTCAGAGCTCATCACTTTGCTTTAATTGGCTGTATTCGACTGATGATGACATCTGTAATTTAGTTAATGAGCAAATATCAATCCTGCTCTCTTGGGTGCCATCTAGGTGAAGGAAGAAGCTATTTTTAACTATGTTTAACAGTAAGGTAAGAGGATAGTGTTCACGGTTCATACCATGCGTCATCTTAAAGTGCTTTTTCAGACATCATGTTTTGTTTGTATTGATGAGAAATTGGTTTATATGCTTTATATGCACTTCTAAAGGATGAGGACTCAAGCTCAAAATTATGTGTTTAAACTGACGCTGTTATTACTGTTCGTACTGTCAAAATCATTAGCCCTCCAGTGAAATTGTAATAATTTATTCAAATATTTCTCAAGTGCTTTTTAATGGAGAGATTTTTTTTCCAACAGCAAAATAGTTTTATTAACTTATTTCTAGGCAGCTCAGTGGCGCAGTGGGTAGCTCAATCGCCTCACAGCAAGAAGGTCAGGTTCGAGCCCCGGCTGGGTCAGTTGGCATTTCTGGTTGGAGTTTGCATGTTCTCCCATGGAGTTTGCATGTTGCGGGTGCTCCGGTTTCCCCCACAGTCCAAAGATATGCGGTATAGGTGAATTGGGTAAGCTAAATTGTCCGTATTGTATGAATGTGAATGAGTGTGTATGGATGTTTCCCAGTGATGGGTTGCAGCTAGAAGGGCATCCGCTGCGTAAAATATATGCTGGATAAGTTGGCGGTTCATTCCGCTGTGGCAACCCCAGATTATTAAAGGGACTAAGCCAAAAAGAAAATGAATGAACTTATTTCTTTTAACGTATTTCTTTTGGATTTCCCATGATGACAGTACATAATATTTTTATACACAAGTTATTTTGCAAGGTATTACTAGTAGTAAAGGCTTTTAATTAGGTTAAGTTAGGTTAATTAGATAATTCATTGGACAACAGTTTGTTTGTTAGGTAGCCAATCGAGAAAAAAAGTAAATCTTAAGGCTGATAATATTGACATTTAAAAATTTTTTTTAAAATTAATTAATTAAAACTGCTTTTAATCCAGCCAAACTAAAAGAAATAAGACTTCATCCAGGTTTCACCTTTTATTGTATTTTAATGCTATTGTTAGTTTCACAGGAGGGCAAATATTGAATTTTGCCTTCAACTGTATAACTGTGCCTACAAGTGCCGAGGCAGAGCATATATTCAGATATGCTAATGGCCATTTGCATTTCAATAAAACTATAAGCAATAGACCAATCACAACGACACACTGGACCATCTGACCAATCAGAGCAGAGCCATGGGCTGTGTCTGAAATCGAATACTTGCATACTATACAGTACATTAAAAACAGAATGCGAGCTGAGTAGTATGTCCAAATTCATATATTGGAAAAACATTCATTCATTCATTTTCCTTCAGCTTAGTCTTTATTTCAAAGGTTGCTGCAACGGAATGAACCGCCAACTATTACAGCATATGTTTTACACAACGGATTCCCTTCCAGCCGCAACCCAGTAATGGGAAACACCCATACACACTCATTGACACTCATACACTACGGCCAATTTAGCTTATTCAATTCACCTATACCGTATGTCTTTGGACTGTGGGGGAAACCGGAGCACCTGGAGGAAACCCACGCCAACACGGGGAGAACATGCAAACTCCACACAGAAATGCCAACTGACCCAGCCTGGACTCGAACCAGCGACCTTCTTGCTGTGAGGCGACAGTGGTAACCACTGAGCCACCATTGGAAATACAGTAGGCGAAAATTCCTACAAGATTCCGAAGTGCGTATCCGATGGACACCATGCTATCCCATGATGCCGTGTGAGAGAATTCATCAATGGGAGTGAAGTGATGGAACTGACACGGAAGGTCACAATAATGACAAATGGTGGATGTAGTACGTCTCAATGGGGTATATGCATTCAGACTTTTAATTTATGTATATAGCTGTGCATATAGCCCACTCTATTTATACTACTCACGTTCATACTATCAGAGATGATTTATTTTGAAATGTATTTTAAAATAAAATACCAAATACCTCAGTTTTACATTCATTCATTCATTTTCATTTCGGATTAGTCCCTTTATTAATCTGGGGTGGCCACAGCAGAATGAACCGTAAACTTATCCAGCATATGTTTTACGCAGCGGATGCCCTTTCAGCTGCAACCCATCACTGGGAAACATCCACACACACTCATTCACACACATATACTACGCACAATTTAGCTTACCCAATTCACCTATACCGCATGTCTTTGGACTTGTGGGGGAAACCGGAGCACCCGGAGGAAACCCACGCCAACATGGGGAGAACATGCCAACTGACCCAGCTGAGGCTCGAACCAGCGACCTTCTTGCTGTGAGGCGATCGTACTACCCATGAGGCCATAGTAGGAGATTTCGAATGCAAATCTAAACTGATTGGATCACTGGAAGATGAGCATTTCTAACCAAATGAAGGAGCATTGACAAATGTATGAAAGCAGGGCAGAAACAAGACATGGCCACCCTAAAGGCATTCGATGTGACCAGAAGTGAAGAATAGTCATTTCGAGGGAGCAGGGAAGGTTATGGTATTTGATAAAAGAAGATGAACAGAATTTTGATAAACAGAAGTTACAAAGATAATTGAAAATCCGAATAACTAAAACAAAACAATATTGAAGACATTCACAGGATATAGACAGTGTATTTTCATGTCATTTAAGCCTATAAAATATTATACATGACATGAAAAGGGGGCAAAGTCAAATATGTTTTTGACATATATTTAAATACATGGAAATGTATTTATTACTCTTAAATTATGTGACTTCCATATGGGCAATCTTTTCTTCCGTTTCATGGCGACTCTAAAAAAACAAAGAAGTACACTAGGTTATCCAAGAATGTAGTTTGCATACTGAGAATTTGCATGCTGTGCAGAGTGAGTGGCGAAATCGTCATCACACTGAATCTGATATATGTGTCCTTGCAGAAGGTCAGTGCAGTGGGTTGTTAGTGCAGCTGCGCTGAAGGCTTGTCCCTCTCAGAGAGTGCGTTCACTGGCACTGCCACGGCCGCCCGCTGATGGATGGCAGCCTGACCGCCCTCTCATGGACACTGTGAGTAAATACACTGCATGAACTGAAAATAACAAGTACAGGTGAAATTTTGAATCCTTTCAAATATTTATTTTCAAATAGTTTAGCTGAAATAAAAGCAGCTTTCTAATTTTGAAAAAGGTCAATATTATTAGCCCACTTAAGAGATTCCTCCCCCCCCCCATTGGCTACAGAACAAACCACTGTTGCCCAATGACTTGCCTAATTAACCTACAATGTAAAACATCTAATTATCAGTTTTCGCATATGTGATTCACAGGTGTTTTCTGTTTATTTACGGTTGTGAATTGCATTATGGGATGTCGATCTCTGCTCTGTCGACTTTTGATGTTGAAAATTCAGCTCTACAGTTTAACAAAGTGACTTTTATTGACATTTGAGTAGTTTGAAATAAAATAATGCATAAGAAATAATATATAGAGCAATAGGTCTTTAAACAGGGTGTCCGCGGGGTCTTAAAATGTCTTATATTTTAAAAACTAAATTTTAGGCCTAAAAGTCTTAAATTCATTGAAATAGTGTTATAGGTCTGAAACCATTTTAAGTCAAGTTTCACAAACTAATTTCGAAAGGAGCACGTGATATGATTGATCGCAGCCGGTCTCATCAGTAATCATTAGTAAGCCAATCAGATTAATACAAACTCCCTATAAGTAGCCTGTCAAAAAACTACTCTCTTATCTTCGTTTTCGAAGAAACCCCCCATCCACCCCATCTCCTCCTTTTCCTCCTTTACCAGGGGGAGCTCTCGAGAACTATCTGATCTCGTACCCC
>CAIGQW010056815.1:5545837-5560267 GCA_903798125.1 Danio choprae
TATATATATATATATATATATATACTTACTATTCTTATGTTATTTTAGGATTAAACAGTGTTTGTGTCCGACTGTACCAGACCCTTCAAAAAGCAGCCTGTCCACCTGGTCTAACCTAAAACCATCTCAGGTATGAAAACAATGAGCACTGATTCTAATAAAACCCACATGTAGATAGGAGGAAGTTTATACATTTCATAATCTATAACAGTCAAGTGGACAACAGTGTCAAAAAAGACCAGACATATAATAACACAGTAATGAAAACAAAAGTGCTGCAAAATATCCCTTGTGAACTGAATATTATTATTTATATATTATACTGTATATTTGCATAAATTGCATTCAGCAGACACTTTTATCCGAAGTGACTTAACTGGCTTTGTATATTAATGAAGATAATACAAATTGATAACCATTAATCATATTATGTGTATTTATCATTACATATAAAATCTGTAAATGTATTATTAATAAATGTAAAGTGTAAAAATGTATTATAAAAAAAGTGTTATTATTTATAATAATATAATGATTACAATAATAATTCTACTGCTGTTAATGAAGTATGTAATTGTTTGCATAATGGATCATACATTCGGAAATGTATTATCATTATTAAATGTATAGTGTAAAAAATTATAATTTTTAAAAATAATTTCATTATTGTTAACAGTAATATAATAACGTAAATAATAATAACTGTACTAATAATGAATTATGTAAATATTTGCATTATGCAACATAATTATGTAAATGTGTTGTCAGTAACAAATGTATTGAGTAAATAATAAAAAAAAATGTATTATTAATAATTACAAGAATATTCCTACTGCTATTAATAAATTGTCTAATTAATTGGATTGTGTAGCTAATATGTAAATGTATTATTAATAAATGTTTTGTGTAAAAAATTATTATTATTATTATTATTATTATTATTATTATTATTATATGTGATTACTATTATATTAATGATAAATACAATAATAATTGTTCTTATGTAATGTAATTATTTGCCTTATGCAATATGCAAATGGATTATTATTGATAAATATATTGTGTAAAAATCTAGTAATCTGCAAAAATGTTATTAATGTTAAATGTAATTAATATTAATAATATTAATCGAATGATAATGACAATAATAATTCTAGTACTATTAATTAATTATGTAATTATTTTCATTATGCCAAATATTTGAAATAACGCAATATAATATAATATAATATAATATAACATAATATAATATATTATAATATAATTCAATGCTATGCAGTACAATATAATACAATACAATGCAATATAACAATATTTATATTTGAGCATATATACAGTGTGTTTTTGAGATTGAGATTCATTCAGTTTTCTCTTATATGCTCACCAGCATATGTTCCAGGCCTCCTTCGTGAGCTCCATCATGTCTCTGGATCAGGGCTACAGTGAGAAAGACTACGTCCAGGTTCAGGTTTTACCCTACCACACCATTAGCCACCATGACAACAAAAACAGCCAAACCAACACATACAACAGCCTCTCCACTATAACATACCTGGAGCCCAAACTCCCAGCATTTTTCCAGAACCAGAGCTACAGCAAACCAGACCCGGTCCTTCCTGCGGGATATAAACAAGACCCCGCCGATCTCCTGTTTGAGTCACTCCTGGATCATAAAAACAATCATGCAAATTTATTTGACAATCATGCAGATTTATGCGGCTACATGCATGTTTCGCAGAGTTACGCAATTGTGGATTCGTACCGGATACTGGAGCCGCATGAGCTTCCACAGTCTGTGCAGGTTTTATCAGACGATACCAGCGCGTAGTTTATCTCGCTGTAAAAACAACAACAATAAGTCCTACGTGACTTTAACCAGCAGGAAAAATAGAAGCCCTCGTATCAAACACCATCTCTGTGTGCTTTCAGATACACAGAGACACCGGGAGCGCATGAAGGCCCCAATACACTCATGGCGAAGCTATTTTGTGCTATTTGTTTGGGGTAAAATGCGGTTTGAAAAATCTGCAGTAGTTAACAAACATGCTGAGGATGGAGATTAGATGAATATATAAATAATATGTGTTGCAGGCTTTCCTCTCAATAACAAAAGAAACATACGAGACACATTTGGCAAGCTGAATATGGCAAGCTGATTTAACATTAAACTAAAAATAGTGACATTAAAAATCAAGTTTTTTAGATGTTAGTATCAGTGTGTTTGTATATCTGTAAGCTAGTGTGGTACAAAACAGTGACAAAATTCACATTTGGAAGATATGAACATGCAAACATATGAACGTCACTTTCGCCTACTTTTTTCCATGTCACCTCATACTTCAGTTTCTCATCAAATCTTCTGACCAATCAAATGCTCTCTAGTATCTGACATGTCCCACCTCCTTTAAGACGCATCTCATTTGCTATTCATCTGATGCGCTTGAGCTCAACCACTGTCACTGGCAGAGCTGTGATAAAAACAAAACGCTATTGGCTGTTTTTTTAATAAAGGGGAGGAGCTACGCTATGCCCCCCCTCCCTTTAGATTACCCTTTAGTCCCTTTAGTCAAACGTCGAATAAAAAAATGCCCATTTCAAAGCACTCCATGGGACCTTTAAAGGTGACATTAGATGCCCATTTTACACAAGTTGTTATAATTCTTTAGGCTTTTGATGAAAAGTTCATAATTAACCTTGGTTAAATTTCTCAATGGTACTTCAACTTAAAAACATAAACATGATTATTGCTTAGTTTTATGAGTTATAATTAACCGAAACATGTTGTCATGACATATTGGTCATATAGTTATTTACTGTGCAGTATTTAACCAATACATTCTAGTAAAGAAGTAGTATCTAATAATGGTGTAACGGA
Source organism: Danio choprae (assembly GCA_903798125.1). Classification (NCBI taxonomy): domain Eukaryota; kingdom Metazoa; phylum Chordata; class Actinopteri; order Cypriniformes; family Danionidae; genus Danio; species Danio choprae. Next base: position 5,548,713 of record CAIGQW010056815.1, read on the forward strand.
TCACAAATCTCACGGTTTGGATCACATTATGGTTTTTTAGTCACGGATCGGACCATTTTTCAGATCAGCCAAAAAGGGCAGGAGACAAATGTAATTTGCTTTCCATTTATTACACAAACAGCACTGCAAGACACTTTTGGTTTTAACAAACAGAACTCAGAACCTGTAATTTTATTAAAAATAAAATGAAGAAATAATCAGCTGAATAAAAATAAATGGTAAAATGTTCAGTCCTGTGAAAAATTCACTGTTACTGCTACTGTTGCTGATAACGCTAAATGTAGAAATCTAACATTATCATTTATACAACCCATATTTATTGTTAGTCTCATTTTCAATAAATGATTCAGTTATTCACTTATAAAACTTCATGTTTCATTGCTAGACGTGTTGTTTTTGAAGAATTATTCAGTGGCATATTTTTGATGGCTGGTTGTCGCCACCTTTTGGTTAAATAATGTAATTGCTGCCTACAACTTTCATTTTCATTTGAGCGTTGTTAAATGCATATGACGGCGATTTTAATCTTTACCATAAACATCAGTGGTTTTATCTAAACTATAAACTGTTATCCCAGTACCTCTGTGTTATTTGACTGTTTGTAACTTCATAACTAAGTCAAAAGACTGAAGACTCAATCTCTTTATTGATTTTTGCGTTTTTCAAACACAGATTGCAGCGATGCAGCGATTAAAAAAAAATTAATAAGCATATTCAAATCACGGGGGCAGCACGGTGGCGCAGTGGGTAGCACAATCGCCTCACAGCAAGAAGGTCACTGGTTCAAGCCCCGGCTGGGTCAGTTGGCATTTCTGTGTGGAATTTGCATGTGTTTGTGTGGGTTTCCTCCGGGTGCTCTGGTTTCCCCCACAAGTCCAAAAACATGTGGTATAGGTGAATTGGGTAAGCTAAAATTGTCCGTAGTGTATGTGTGTGAATGAGTGTATGAATGTTTCCCAGTGATGGGTTGCAGCTGGAAGGGCATCCGCTGCGTAAACATATGCTGGATAAGTTGGCGGTTCATTCCGCTGTGGCGACCCCAGATTAATAAAGTGACTAAGCCGAAAAGAAAATGAATGAATGAATGAATGCAAATCCCCATCATTTATAATTTGTCGCGTGGGTGTTGAGATCCCGATCTTTTAATGATTAATCATGCAGCTTACACTGAATGCATTGATGCAGGCTAAACAAGTAGTGACAGAAAACACCTTTAATAACCTAAGAAACCCACCACATCCCAAATAACCCACTACAACTTCTTCCGTCATCATTATATTTTTCAGGAAAGCCTAAATGCTTTCATACATGTGATTTGAATGACGCGAGAAGCGATCTCTCTGTAATCGTTACAAATTTAGGATTAATCTACAAGTAAAACAAAATGTGTTAATCCGCGGGTCACATGTGTTCAGTACCGTGAAATGTGTAAACCGATAAACCGTGATCCGTTACACCCCTAGTACCTAATGAATGTACTAGGAAAAGACAGTATCTTCAATAGGTTTGATCATGTTAGATAGATTAAATGTTAATACGGCTTGCCATAGAAAGCAGCTGATGAAAGACATATGTATAGGTTTGCACAACCTCACAACACATTTATTTATTCAGTACTTCATTTACAGTATTCAACACAAAAACAGTGCTGGTGTTGATTGGAATTATACCTTCAGTACTATAATGTAGCTCTGCAGTCATGTTTTTACCTGCATCAGACCTCAATGGACTGGATAAATAGACGATTTTCACATTAAAGAAGCCTCATACTGTACCTATTGCATAATCCAAACCAACCAATGGGAGCTCAAAGGTGTTGGTCTGTCTGAGCAAACTTTTACAGAAGGTTTGGCAAACAGACAACTTTGCTTGATCTGATTTGTTTTCGGATGACGTATGTGAACAGTTTGTTCTTCCTATTTCAGGCCTTGTGGCTGGTTTGGATTTTTAATGGGCAGACTCAAGAGTGTGTTGCTCTGATCAACACTAATGTAGCGGTTCACTTTTTCACAGCTGTTTTTTATTTGTATTTTTTATCATACCTCACCAAGGACAACACACAGGTCATGGGAAAAAAACTTGACAGATGAGAAAATTGCATGGAAACTTGGCCAATATCATTTCTAAGATGAGACAGAATCATTTACTGTTGACATCATTTTGTATTGTGATAGTTTTTCCAGTATGGAGTTGCGACTGGAATGGCATTCGCTATGTAAAACATATGCCGGAATAGTTGACGGTTCATTCCGCTGTGGCGACCGATGTTAAATAAGGGACTAAACATGAATGAATGAATGTATTGTGTTAATGTTGTATTATGGTTATTTGGTGAAGACTTCAAGTATTTGACATCAGGGATTTAAAACCCTCAAGCTTGTTTTGATACAATTCAGATAGTTCCTGATGGCACAACATGTTCTGCTTTGCTGGACTGGTTATATCATTGATACTTCTTGGACTTCTAGATTGTTAAACTTAATATGAACATCATTTTCCTGTTTATTATCTTGTGTTCCGGTTGTCAAATGTGTTTTATTCTGTGCTGGGTTTCAGGTTCCTTCGTGGTTTTGTAAGAATTATATGTCAGCAGGTTTGAAAGTCAGACAGTATCTGGTTTTTGCTGTCTAACTTAACTGCGAACTGGTTTTGTAAATAAGACAAAATCGAAAGCTTACTGGTTTGCAGTGGCATAACTCAATACTAGATATCAGACAGAACTCAATGATGCTGGTTTTGGAAATCAAACTGAGTTCTGTGTTAACAGATTTTCAATGGTTGACAGAAATCAATGCGAACTGGTTTTGGATATTACACAATTCAATGCTAACTGGTTTTGGATATTACACAATTCAATGCTAACTGGTTTTGGATATTACACAATTCAATGCTAACTGGTTTTGGATACGCCAACCTGATTTCACCAAGTAGGACATTGTTCCTGGATTAACATCTATGTTGATTCTGGAACAACATTCCAATCAGCCAATCAGAATTAAGGGATATGTTTACCGTTTATGTTAAGTTTAGGCTTACGGTTAGGTTTATGCACTTCTACATGATTGTTATCCAACTATTATTCCCCTCTGATTTTGGGAATAATTTCCAGTTGTGGTAGGGTTTAGGGGTAGGGAATAGGTATGGATGACATTTTCCAACAAAAATGATGTTCCAGGATCAACATAGATGTTAATCCAGGATCACATCGTACTTGGCAAAATTATGACGTGCGTTTTGGATATCAGGCAACTCAATGCTAACTGGTTTTGGATATCAGGCAACTTAATGTTAACTGGTTTTGGATATCAGACAACTCAATGTTAACTGGTTTTGGATATCAGACAACTCAATGCTAACTGGTTAGGGATCCCACACAACTCAGTGCTAACTGGTTAGGGATCCCACACAACTCAATGCTAACTGGTTTGGGGAATCAGACTGAACTGATTTTAGATATTAGACAGAACTCAGTGCTAAATGGTTTTGGATATCAGTCAGAATTCAGTGCCAGTTTCAGTGAAAGAAAGAAGTCATTATTTGTTTTTTTAGAATTTGATGCTAACTGATTTCGAATCCCTTTGATGCTGGTTTTGCTGGTCTCAATGCTGGTCTTACTGGTTTCAATCCTGGTCAAAACCAGCATCAAGAACCGCATTGAAACCAGCAAGACCAGGATTTAGAACAGCATATCAGCAAGACCAGCATTTAGACCAGCAATGAAACCAGCAAGATTAGCATACATCATCAAAACATACCTTATCAGAATGAGTTATGCTGGGTTTTTCATCAAGGATAACAGATAAAACTCTGTTAAAACTTGATTTATAAATGAAACCATTTTGCCTCTTGAAATTAGCACATAGCCTATGTAATTTTTCAGCGATAAGCATTAGCAAACAGTTGCTAATCAGACGGACTATTCTGTTCAGCTGTGAAACCCACCTTAAGCTATGTATGTGGATTAATTTCCTTAGATTATATAATGTCATTGTATAATAATGTAAAACAATGTTTATTTTGAGTCCTCTGTCAGAACCAATCTGCGGAAAAGGAAAGACAGTGAAAGTACGCTATGCGAGCATCGGGAACAGTGTGGGAATGTTGTGGCTTCGGGCCAGAGTTCATCACTGCAGGTCCATCTTTCCTGCGACTGGAATTCCCGACAAAATCCCTCATTGTTTGTACAGTGAGAGAGAAAGAGAGAGAGATGGCCGGGCGGTGTCACTCACACATCCGGCTAAACAGCGCTGATCCTCGGCGACAGGAGTGCAGATCGGCCTCACGCCAGAGCTGCTGCAGCAACATTTATGGAGGTTGAAATGTGCCATTGTTGACAATAGACGTACATTCGCACTGCTGACCTGCCAGAACATATACTGCGAAAATATCCATAATTTAACAGTTTTCTGTATTTTGTGATTGATGTTTTTATTATTTTTAAAATGTGACGTGTGTGTTTAAAATTAAAGTGTATTTTCTTTGTTTAAAGTGATATATTGTCTGGGTTGGTGTTGTACGGTGTTGTACAAAAACCTTCTAATAAGCTGCCAGTACATTTTCTATTATTTTACAGACTTATTTCTTGATATTTATTTCTTAAGCCATATTTCAAACTACTAAAATGCCAAAAAAGGTCACTTTCCCACATAGCAAAATTTTTTTGGCCCAGCTCTGGCCCACACAATCAGCTTTTGCTTGGCCCACATGCCGCAGTGAATTGGTACATGACTGGACCAAGTCTGGCTTCCATATAAGGGCCAAACATGGACAATATCTGGGCCTAGTCTCAGCCAAGTTAATAACCCATAACTCGGCCTAAACTGGGCCAGCTATGGCTCATGTTTGGCCATTGTCTGGAAGCCATATTTGGTGTGTCGCAACTGCAATGAAATTGATAAACCCATGAAGCATTGCGCTTTAGGCTCGTTAATAATGGTAATGGTTAGTAATGACTAATAATAATATAATTAGTAAAATATTAATTAGATTAAAAAAATATATGTAATGTAGGTTAAATTCAGTTATTTTGCAACATACAGGAAACAATAAATTAATAAATCTTGATTGTTTCCTGGATTAAAATGAAGGCATTAGAAGATGCAAACAGGAAGATCAAAATATTTCTTTACTCAAAAAATAATTTCAGTGTATTTTAAATGTGGGTCAAGATAGGCCAAACTTATGTGGCCCACATATCAATTTTTAACATCTGGGCCAAATACTACATTTGACATTCATGCCGCCTTAAAGACGGTGCCACCTCTGTCAAACCTGGGCCATGTTTGGCCCACATGCTGTATGCCAGAGCCAGATGAATGCCTGCTGTGCCAGCTTTATGCAAAGTCTGGGCCAGAATTTTTCTACCTGGATTGGGAGTTGAATTTCCATCAACATCATTCATTCATTCATTTTCATTTCGGCTTAGTCCCTTTATTAATCTGGGGTCGCCACAGCGGAATGAACCGCCAACTTATCCAGCATATGTTTTACGCAGCGGATGCCCTTCCAGCTGCAACCCATCTCTGGGAAACATCCATACACACCCATTCACAATTTAGCTTACCCAATTCACCTATACCGCATGTCTTTGGACTTGTGGGGGAAACCGGAGCACCCGGAGGAAACCCACGCCAACACAGGGAGAACATGCAAACTCCACACAGAAAGGCCAACTGACCCAGCCGAGGCTCGAACCAGCGATCAGCGACCTTCTTGCTGTGAGGCGAACGTGCTACCCACTGCGCCACTGTGAGGCTTCCATCAACATCCCATAATGCAATTCACAACCGTAAATAAACCGAAAACGCATGTGAGTCACAAAATACGGAAACTGTTCATTAACAGATCTTTTTACAGTGTAGCCTACATTAACATGCTCCTTACATTCCAGCATTCTTTCAGGAGTTTGTCAGCCTGCAAATATGAAAGGATTAATGCTTAGCACAATATTTGTCATTCCTGTAGTGATGTTGAGAAAGCCCAGGCCCTGTATATGTATTTATATTCTGATAAAAGATGTTATTTGATTATTAAAGTGTGCAGAAAGCGTTAAAGTGTGTTAGTATTGTTATCTCAAAGGCTCGAAAGTTAATATTTGAAAGTAAACATCAATGAAAGGAAATATGTGCATATAGGCTAGCCTACACATGTGGTGAGTGCTCAGAAATGCCAGCGCTGGACTTTGGTTGTATTTATTGATATTTCCTGGGTGTGGTGATTGATCATAGGTAGATTTCATGTGCACTTTGACTGCGCAGGTCTTTCATGTACAGAAAATCATCTCTGGGCAGTCCCTGGGCTGAATTTAAACAAACAAATTAAATTTTGTGTGTGTGTGTGTTTGTGTGTTAAAAATTATAATATCTGTTGTATAAACTTACCACAAAAAAACTCCCACTGACATACATGTTAGATTGGGGCAAATTGCATTTTAAATATTATGTAGAAATATGATGTGACCCACGTTCGCCTCACAGCAAGAAGGTCGCTGGTTCGAGCCTCGGCTGGGCCAGTTGGCGTTTCTGTGTGGAGTTTGCATGTTCTCCCTGTGGGTTTCCTCCGGGTGCTCCGGTTTCCCCCACAAGTCCAAAGACATGCGGTATAGGTGAATTGGGTAGGCTAAATTGTCCGTAGTGTATGAGTGTGAATGGGTGTGTATGGATGTTTCCCAGAGATGGGTTGCAGCTGGAAGGACATCCGCTAAGCCGAAATGAAAATGAATGAAAATGAATGAATGATGTGACCCAAATCTTTTGTTGAATTATTGTTTCATAACTGTTTTACTGTTTACATTTAGCTGAAAAGCTTATAATAAATAGTTTTTACCTTTTTACAGTTTTCAAAAATGTATTAAATGAACTACATCACAACATTGATACTGTTGATATATATTTTAAAGATGATTCATTCATTCATTTTCTTTTCGGCTTAGTCCCTTTATTAATCTGGGGTCGCCACAGCGGAATGAACCACCAACTTATCCAGCATATGTTTTACGCAGCGGATGCCCTTCCAGCTGCAACCCATCACTGGGAAACATCTATACACACTCGTTCACACACATACACTACGCCCAATTTAGCTTACCCAATTTGTCAGTGTTCGTCCGCGACATCTTTTGTTATTGTCATGTGATTCCTTTTTGTCCTTCTCCGGCCACCGTCATTGTTCATCTGTTCCACCTGTGTTCATCCCGTCTGTGTCATCAGTGTAATCAATCCTTTATCTATTTATACCCTTTCGTCTGTGTCCATTGTGGTCCGGTATTCTGCTTCGTGTGGTTCTGTTCCTGTGTCGTCCTGTCTTCCCGCATCCAGTATCTGTTCCCCGTAAGTGTTCAATAAATCCGTTTGTTAATGTTTCTCGTTCTCCGTCTCGTTATGTCACCATCCGCCGACCAGGCGTTACATAATACCGGACCCAAAAATAGCGGCGTGCATTCCCCCGATTTTCTTTTTTTAGTCTTTTTGCCCCTCAGTGTTTTATTTTCTTCCCTCCGTGTTTTCCTGGACCCCACTCATCCTCCCGTTCGTCATCACCGCCTGCTGGAGCAGGGGGAAAGCAGCCCTGAGGACCATGATCGAGCGACTGCCAACAGCTTTCCGGGCAACGTGCTCTGCACGCCCATCATCTTTAGCAGAGCACAATCGCCCGAAGATGGTCCTCAGGGCAACATCGCCGCAAGAGTGGAGTGGACACTGGCGAGTAAAGGATTTCTACTCACCGCCTTCCTGGAGGATCTCGTCAGTGCCACTCCCGACCCAGTGACCAGCCAATCAACATCGTCCACCTGCAGGGAGCGCTTGCCAGAGCCCACCGCAGACGCAGAGCCACCCCCGGCCAATGAGCCATCGCCCCCTAGAGCGACAGAGCGGAATTGCGCCGAGATGGAGGAGCTTAAAAACCTGTCTGACCAGGTGTGCGAGCCGGCAACACCACCAAGAGGGGGAGTCCTGGCGGCTACCCGCAGAACCAGCGAGAGTCCCGCGCACCCCCCCTATGCAGATGAACAGCGGCTGGACACTGGGAGGCTACTCATTGGCTTCTGGAGCTTTAATTTTAATTATCCGCTGCTTTCAGGCAGCAATATCCCTCCGCTGTTTTCAGGCAGCAACCAACTGTTCCTACACAGTTTTTTAATCTCCCTTCTGGGAAAAAGCCTCAGCTCCAGGGTCATGAGTAGCTTCCCACGGTCCCCCAGAACTGCAGCCAGTCATCCAGCTCCAGCACTGCTGCAGTCAGCCAGCCCCCCAGCTCTCGCTCCAGCTCCGGAAATGGAGCTCGCTTATGGAGGGTGTCGCCCAGCGTCAGCTCCTACAGCCTCCGAGCTGCGGACTCCACCTCGGCCCTTCGACCCTAGGGCTCCGCGTTGGCTCACTCCTCCCTCGTCTTCGTCGTGGGCCATCCGCCCACCAGCTCCGCCAGGCTCCCTCGTCCCTCCGGCTCCACCTTGGTCAGTCGTCGCCCTTCCTTCGCCTCTGGACTCCACTCTTCCGGCTGCACCTCATCGCACCGTCCTACCGGCAGCGTTGAGCTCCTCCATCCCTCCAGCTACGCCTTGGTCCTCTGTCGCTCTGGCTACGCCGCGGGCTTCCGGAACCCCGCCGTCGCCTTGCTCGGGTGAGCCGCCTGCTTCGCCCAGCCCTCAGAAACCTCGGCGTCACCTTCGCCCTTCGGCTCTCCGTCACTTCCTTGGGCTCCACCGCCATCAGCGGCGTCTCCCTCGGTCGGCCCCCTGGAGTCAGCAGCCACTCCTCCTCCATGGATCCTCCCTTCCTCGACTCCGCCCGGGGCCGTCCTTCTGGCTGTGTCCTGGGTCCTCCTGCTCCGGTTCCCTTCCTGTCTCCCCCTTGGACTCCTGCCTTGTACCCTCCCCTTCTACCATCCTCCTTTTTGTTGTTTCCTGTTGAAACAACAACACAGAGGTGTCCTGTCCTCTGTGTCGTCCTGTCTTCCCGCATCCAGTATCTGTTCCCCGTAAGTGTTCAATAAACCCGTTTTGTTAATGTATCTCGTTCTCCGTCTCGTTATGTCATCATCCGCCAACCAGGCATTACACAATTCACCTGTACTGCATGTCTTTGGATGGGGAAAACATGCAAACTCCACACAGAAATGCCAACTGACCCAGCCGGGGCTCGAACCAGCGACCTTCTTGCTGTGAGGCGATTATGCTACCCACTGCGCCACCGTGCTGCCCCTAAATAAATTCATAATTATAAAAATTAAATGTATAACTATATCAGAAAACTATTGCCATTTTATGGACCAGCTGACACTAGAAATATACCATAATAATTGTCTTTAATGCATGAATATATGCAAAAAATATTCAATTGTTTATTATTATAAACAATTATCTTACAGACAATTATAAACAGGCGATTCATTCCGCTGTGGCGAACCCAGATTAATAAAGGGACTAAGCCGAAATGAAAATGAATGAATAAATGAATTATTAACAATTATAATTTAATTGTTCACAAATGTGTGAGAAATTTACTACATCAAAATTATTTTACTATTGATATATTTTATTAAATGTAATCATTACATTCCATTTTAAATATTATATAATTAAAAAATATAAACAAATGTATAGTTAATTATAAAAATTTATAATTAAATCAGAAAACCATTGCCATATACTGTATATATATTAATTCATTCATTCATTTTCCTTTGGTTTAGTCTCTTTATTCATCAGGGGTCGCCACAGCGGAATGAACCGCCAACTTCTCCAGCATATGCTTTACACAGCGGATGCCCTTCCAGCTGCAACCCAGTACTGGGAAACACCCATACACTCTCATTCACACACATACACTACGGACAATTTAGTTTCGCTGTCTCTGTTCAAATCTCATCTCAAAACCTACCTTTTCTCCCTGGCCTTTGTCACCTGATCTGATATTTGTTGGACAGTATATATGTAACCCTTATGCATGCAGTTGTTTTATCACTTCAGATGTATACTATGTGTTATGTGTGGTTAATGTTTTAATTTTCATTTTACTGTTCAGCACTTTGGTCTGCTGCTCGGTGGTTGTAAAGTGCTCTAAAAATAAAGTTGAATGAATGAATGGATGAATGAATGGGTGAATTGAATAAGCTAAATTGGCCGTAATATGTGTGTGAGTGCAAGTGTATTTGGGTGTTTCCCAGTGTTGGGTTGTGGCTGGAAGGGCATCCGCTGTGTAAAACATATGCTGGATAAATTGGCGGTTCATTCCGCTGTGGTGACCCCAGATTAATAAAGGGACTAAGCTGAAAAGAAAATGAATGAATGAATGAAGTGTACATTTTTAAAAATAAGACTTTTTTTCTCTCTCATGTGGACATCAGAACAGTTCTCTGATTGTCATTTACGGATCAATAGCTACTCGAAATATTATAAGTACTGTAAACACCGTCTGAAGGGGTTAATCTATTATATTCCACTCCTGAACTCCAGTGTGTGAGAAAGATAGGCAGAGAGAACGCGGATGACGTAATCAGTGGGCGTGGCCACGCGCGAGTAAAGTCTGTTCCACTGTTTGAGCTTCAGTCTTAAGCTTTCACGCGTTTCGTTTAACCGCGTGGACCGAAGCTCTTGGCCCTGAAAGTACAGTACGGGAAGCGGGCGAGGACACCATCTTCATCATCATCATCTTCATCATCAGCGCACCTTCACGCAGGTGCCACGGACACCCGGAAGAACTACTACTGTATTAAACCCGTCGCTGCAGACTCAGTGAAGAAGAAGATTCACAGTCATGTCGGAGCTGAGGAAGAACAAGATGTTTATAGTGCTGATGGATCTTCTGTGTGTTGCCGTGGGTGAGTCTCGTCTTTTTTAAGGGTTTTTCTGTCTAAAACGTGAGCTTGACCGATGATTGTGAAAGTCTGAGTTCACTAAAGTTCACCTGCCACCTTTACCGTGCTTCTAGCCATTGGAAACTAGCAACGCTAACTTGTTTATGTATTATTTTTGCGTCAGTGTCTATGTCAGTGGTGTATGAAATGCTGAAAAATAAGTCTATTATTATAAATATAGTGTAAAATGTTGCTTTCATATAAATATTTGTGAAAAAATGTACTGTATACTGTAATAGATATGTTTTAAATTTAACTATGTATATATTTTAACTGTAGATAATATCTATCTTATATTTTCATATTTAACTATTTACATATATTTATTTTATCTATAGATACAGTTGGAGTCAGAATTATTAAACCCCCTGAATTATTAGCCCCCCCTGATTGTGTTTTTCCCCAATTTCTGTGTAACGGAGGGAAGATTTGTTCAACACATTTCTAAACATAATAGTTTTAATAACTCATTTCTAATAACTGATTTATTTTATCTTTGCCATGATGACAGCACATAATATTTGACTAGATATTTTTCAAGCCACTTCCCTACAACTTAAAGTGACATTTAAAGGCTTTACTAGGTTAATTAGGTTAACTAGGCAGGATAGGGTAATTAGGCAAGTAATTGTATAATAATGTTTTTTTCTGTAGACAATCCAAAAAATATATAGCTAATAATATTGACCTTAAAATGGTTT
>CAIGQW010056824.1:1904-12502 GCA_903798125.1 Danio choprae
AAATAAATAAATAAATAAATAAATAAATAAATAAATAAATAAATAAAAACTACAAATTCTTACCAAAAAAATGGTACAAAATATAGTTTGTCATACACAATAATGCTAATAATAACAACAACAACAACAACAACAACAACAATAATAATAATAATAATAATAATAATAATAATAATAATAATAATAATAATAATAATAATAATAAATGTGCAACAATTGCAACATTGCAAATAATTAATAATAGACAGATAAAACAAACAATATTTTTTTTTAAATACAGTTTAATAAATTGAAAGCATGAAGACACTGAATTGTATTATTATGTTGCATAATCCAGCATGTTCTGTGGGTATATAAAAATAGTAATAATACTGGTAATAACAACAATAATAATAAAATGTTAGACATTGAATGTACCCAGTATTTATTTATTTTTGATCTATTGTCATCTATTTTGGTGAAAAAAGATAAAGGAATAAAAAAGTGTGAAATATCAGTATCAAAATAGGCCTCTATTTTACATTTGGGGTATCTATACCTTTAAATCATTGTTAAAACCCACACATAATATGATTATTCACCAAAACACTAAAATGTCTTGTGTTTTGTTGTTTAACACAACAGAATTACTGTGTGGAGTTGAAAATATCCATTGAAAAAATCCTTTAAAACAATGAATATTGATGTCCCTCACACTCTGTTTGCAATTTGTCCTATTATAAAAGTATGAATACAAATTAAAAAGAGATGCCAACATATTATAAATGGTTAGGCCTTCTATAAATAGTACATCACTTAATGTTTTATGTCCAATACTTCATAACACCATTTGTCCAGTTGTTTTTGTAGCGTTTATTGGCATTAGCGGAGTGCATGCCAGTTTGTTGTACATAAGCTATTGATTGCCAGAACAATTACTGCTGTGAACGCAGGAAAAAAGCATAAAATCATATATCCCACAGAAGATGAGTTTTTGATAAAACTTTCCCTTAGGTCTGCATTGTACAGTAAAGTGTTATATAAGCAAATGGGATTTGTATTTAATCCATGCATGAACACAGAAATATCACATGCTCCTTCACACCCTGTCTTTACTGCCGCTGCCATGAAGAGAGCCTTCACTTTACTAAAGGACAGAATTAATTACGGTTTTTATGTTGCAGTATGAAAAAGACATTAAACGAAGCTAATCACTTAACTGACTTAACCTTGCTTTGATTGCTTCAATTGCACAACACTAGCTCTGCCTCCGCAGGTCTTTCACATTGCATTACATAAATCAGAAATGCAGTACTGTAGATCTGCAGCATCATTTTGCAGACAATTTTGATTGTTCAACTGTTTCAGCTGTACCTATGCTTAATAACGCGATGAGTTATCAAAGTATTTATGTTCTGGGATATAAATCAATGTGCAATTTGTCCCCAAGAAAAGAAAAGAAAAGAAAAGAAAAGAAGAAGAAGAAGCATTTCAAGGATTAGTTTACCCCAAAACTTTTTTTTTTACTTAAGTCATTTACTCATTCTGGTTTTCTTTATGTATAGATGTCTGTTATATCTGTAACACTTTTAATTGTGGCATAGTTATTTCATACACAACTATTGTAGTAATTGCAATGAATTATGCATAATTGTATGTAACTAACCCTAAACCTAACCCACATTCTAACCCTAATCATATAGTAAGTACATGTAATTAATTAACATTAGTCAGTATTTAAAGGGGCAGTTCACCCAATAATGAAAATTCTGTCATCATTTACGCATCCTTTACTTGTCATAAACCTTTATGAGTTTCTTTCCTTAGTTGAGCACAAAAGAAGATATTTAGAAAAATGTTGGAAACCTGTAACCATTAACTTCCATAGTATTTGTTTTTCCTATGGAAGTCAATGGTTAAAGGTTTTTAGCTTTCTTAAAAATATCTTCTTTTGAGTTCAGCAGAAGAAAGAAAGTCATAAACGTTTGGAACCACTTGAGGGTAAGTAGTTAAAACTGTAACTGTGTCACCTTAAAATAAAGTGTAACCAAAATGTCCTGCTTCCTCTCATGCATATAACGGTAAAAAAAAAAGCCAAAAGCATTACAGAATTGACACATGCTGTACATTCTAACTCACAGCAGTTTAATAAACTCACAAAGAAAAAGCAGACAAGTAAGAAAGCTAGACCTGTAGAGAGAAAAATATATAAAATGTACTTTCTTTTGATGAGACAGACGCTGTATATCTGTTGTGTTTGTCGCAACAGCAAGATATTGCTTCATCTGTTAACTGTCATTCTGACTTTCACCTGACCGTTCCAGTTCAGAGAGGATGAGCTCAGAAGAAACTATGCTGATACTGTTTTCAGGATTTCTTGATTTATGAAAATGGTGCACTTGTGTGCTTCTGCTGAATGGGTCAGAGTGAAATGAAGATTAATGGTCAAGACCAGGATTTTCTGTTTAATATTTATGTTTTTAACATAAAACCCTGACATACAATATCCTTACATCTGTATGTGTGTATGCTTGTGCGTTTGTGTATTGATATATGTGATAGTTTTGTGTCTTTTAAAAGATAATTGTTAGTTGAACAGGACAATTTTTCTGATGTCTCATATCTTCTTTTGTGGTCCAAAAAAAAAAAGAGAGATCTCCGTTTGAATGAATGATTAATAACTCACTTGTATTTTATTATTAGATGAAACAGTATTTTTAAACAATCTCTCACAGAGATCATTCAGTGACAAATCTATTTCGATGGCTGTTTGATATACAACTATTTACTACTACAGTCATTTATTTGAAGTTGCTTTCAAACAGTGATTTTGTTCTTACTAGTTATATTACACCGATTTAATGAAGTCTGAATATTGTCAAACTTTGTTTGCTTCATTAGGTGCACAAAACAGCCTTGGTTGAGGCAAATCTCATTAGAGTTTGAAAAACTGGATTCATAGTAGAAAGAAAATAATTTATGTATTACCCTTCAAGCAGCTGTTTCTAATTACTAACAAAAAATACAAATAATTTGAAGTGCAAAACAGTACACTGGAAAGTATTCCATAAGCCCCCTCGCTTTTTCATTCTTTCATGGAATTTGCAGTCGGATGGCAGGTGGTGACCTGGTTCATGCCTCAGTGTCTGGGTTTCAGTAGGTAGTCAGACAAGGCTGTAGAAGCTAAATAATTTACTACAGAGGTAATAGCGTGGTCACAGGCCGTCCCTGCAGAGCCGCCGCGCAATGCCTGCCAAACACAAAACCCAAGGTCAAAACCTACAGCAGAAAAGAACAGTGGAGCCAAGTTGTGTGTCTTCCCCTATTACATCCAATGGAAAATCTCTAATTCAACAGTAAATTGCTAAAACCAATGTCGCTACAGCAATCAAATGCAAATTAGGTCCAAATGAAATATTTAGTTACTTTAATAGTCATGATTGGTTTCTGCATGAACGTCTGACTTTGCATTTACGGTTATTGCATATGTTCTCTGTGGTATCGTTTCTGCATAATCTCAAATACAAGAGAGCTCTTTAAAAAGGCATTACAGGATATTTACGGGTGTCCTTCAGTGGTTAATTGACTCCAGTGTGTTATGTAATATTGAGGAGCCGCACACAGGAGGGTTTCAGCCCTGCAGGCTTTAGTGCTGGTGAAGAGACAAAGTGCCACTGAACTTCCACTGAACCTGGGGTGAATCTCAGGTCAAACGCAGCGTCACTTTGCCCCCATTTACCAGCCAGACACGTGCGTTTGGCAAAACTACGAGAACAGCACAGACGGAGCAGCCTCTGGGTGACGTCCTGTGACAAAACAAAGCTTTGTCTTGCCATTTTCTGATGAATTGTTGATAAATCTACCAATATTTTATTCATTCGCTTAACCTAAATAACTGAATGCAGTTGGACAATCTAGTCCACTGAACACAGCTGATCTCAGGGGAGCCAATTAAAGAAGTAGATCATGATGAGGTTTATCAGAGAGATTATTTGCTATTTGTTTATTGCGAATGTGAGTATGAATACATTACTGTTCACCGATTTTCCACCCTGACCACTGTGAAGATCAATGCCAACTTGGATGTGTTTCACTCGTTGTTTTGTTTTGTTTTAGTTTGGTATGTTTAAACAAATATTTTTTTGGGCTGCATCTGGATCCTCACCTTTGTTTATTTCCTGCATTGTGCCAGACGTGACACAAAGGCTATTTTTAGGGCAAAATTATTTTAAAATACAATTAAAACACAAACAAATGAATTCAAAAATTAGATACAATTTTAAAGTTAATATATTATTGTTAAAATAATATAATAATATAATATATTATATTAACATAATTATCATATTATAATATATTAACAAATTCTAAAAAAAAATTCTGGTGACACTGCTGAATATCTCCTTGAGTGGGTTTATTTCCAAAAAAAAGTCTTCTGCAGTCACTAAAACAGGACAGACCAATAGAATGGGTTTTACACTACTAGGAATTTTGCAGAACAAACACTTAGTGGAGTCTTCACCTTTAAGCAAAAAAAAAAAATTTGAGTTAGTCTTGTATGTCCAATGTGACATCTGGTAGAAATTACTTGATTAAATCTAGTCTTAAGTGAAGTTTCACAAACTAATTTCGAGAGGAGCACGTGATATGATTGATCGCAGCCAGTCTCCCATCAGTAATCACTAGTAAGCCAATCAGATTAATACAAACTCCCTATAAGTAGCCTGTCAAAAAACTACTCTCTTATCTTCGTTTTCGAAGAAACCCCCCATCCACCCCATCTCCTCCTTTTTCCTCTTTTACCAAGGGGAGCTCTAGAGAACTATCTGATCTCGTACCCCTTATATGCTTATTTACCAGGGGGAGCTCTCGAGAACTATCTGATCTCGGACCCCCTTATATGCTTATTTACCAGGCGGGAGCCCTGGGCTCAATTATCTCCGAGCTCAGGGTTCTCTCCCGGGACAGCATGCCAAACCTGCTATTATTATCAAGCAATATCTAAGTGTGAACTCTTGAAATGCAGTGCATTATGGGATTGAACATTTCCTACTGTGTTCTTTGTTTTTAAATTCTGCACATTTCAGCAAATGTTGTAGGTATTTCATGCATAAGCAAAAAAAAAAAGTATATATCCTTAATAATTCAACTTGAATTAATAATCACAGTAGGAATACAATTCTGAACCTTCCCTTTGTTATAATTCCATATCTCTCCTTCATTGGTGTTATTTTTTTTAATGCTTTATTTTAAACATCCAATTTAATCTGTTAACCATGAAATAAGGTTTAATGTTTATAATAATGTTTTAACCAAACAAAATCACCATTAGACCATTTTGTTGTATGCTCTTAAAAAAGCATTGCTGCGTTGGTGTGAAAAACTGGAGATCTCAACAGAGTATTGCTTAATGCTCAGTTAGTCAGGCTATACATGAAAGCAGTCCCATCATGCTTGCCCTCTTTGGACATTAAAAAAAATGATATCATTAAAACATTGGAGGCAGAGGAAGTTCTATTATTGCCAGCTTGACCTTTAAAGGGTAATTGCCTTTTCCTTACCAAAGGATAAAATCCCCGAAACGTTCCAACGAAAATAGGACCTTCTTTACAAGCTACAATAAACCAAACAATAAAAATATGTTTCTCCATAAAATGCTAGCTATATCACTGAGGAAGTGATCTTAAATGGCTTTTAAGGAAAAAAAAAGAGGGCCACGGTATTTATGGAACTCATTTAAATGTTCTGAGGTTGTGTTTAAGTTAAACCAGTTTAATACAAATCAAACGAATACACTGGTCACTTTACAAACCATGATCATGTGATGTGTATTCCATGCTGTAAGAAAACTGAAAAAAGAGAAGGTTTTTAAATGAGTAAAGCACTCTCTGGCTCGTTGGAAACAGAGTCAAAGTTTTATCCTGAAGTTTATGGGGAAACTCTGGCTTTAGAATGAAAGCGTTCCACTGCAGTTGTCATGAAAGATAGACTTTAAAGGGCACTTTTCAGACTATTGTCACATCAAAAGAACTGTGGCTCTCTTTGGGGTATTGTGCTACTTTAATGATTTTTTTCTTCTTCTTTTTTTTTGACTTGGCAGGAAGCTATCATATATAGAAACCACCTGATGTGGAAACAGTGCACTGAAAGGAACTGTATAGGGAGGGGGGGGGGGGTGTTTGAACAGAACAACTGAAAAATAGCTGAGGGGGATAAAATTAATAATTGATTGATTGTGACAGGATTGTCACAGATACTGAAGATGTTCTAATTAGGCCTCTTTAGTATGTTGCATATTACATTTCTTGAAGTTTGTTGATGTAATTCACATTGGGGACAATAGTGTTTTGTAGTGGAATTTGGATGATTTTTTTTTTATTATTATAAAAATATCCAAAAAATAGTGTTATATAATTTGCTGACTGTGCTTACATGATCCATCCCAAAATGTTTTGGAAGAATGTTCAAATGCAGAAAAAGAAGCACCACAGGAGTTCAGTAGATTGTAATGATGATTTATCAATGGTCGCCACAGCAGAATGAACTGCCAATTACTCCGGCGTGTGTTATATGCGGTAGATGCCCTTCAAGCCACTCTGATTGTTCAATTGTTTTCATATTTTTAAAGTTAGCTAGGTTAGTAGTTTCTTATCTATTCATTCATTCATTCATTCATTCATTCATTCATTCATTCATTCATTCATTCATTAGCTGTTTAACTTGAAATTTGAACAGGGCAACTGGCCTGACCAAACAATCATAAAAATATTTAACATTGAGCCATGCTTGAGGTTTTAACTCTGGCGAACGGAGAAATAAAGACATATGTACATAAGGACATGGTATCAAAAAAGATATAGACATAGTATCAATTTTTGTAAAAGTTAGAAACTCCAGCATGCTAACAACACTTGTGGCTTCCAGTCCTAAAGTCAGCCCGAAACAAGCTTTGTGATGTACATCCAAGTCCTTTTAAACAAGGAAAAATATCTTAATTTTATCTATGAGTAGTTGAATGGAGGGCGGCATGGTGGCTAAGTGGTTAGCACTGTCGCTTGTCGCCCTGGGCTAGTTGGCATTTCTGTGTGGAGTTTGCATGTTCTTCCTGTGTTTTGACGTGGGTTTTCTCCCGGTGGTTCAGTTTCCCCCACAGTCCAAAGACATGCAGTATAGGTGAATGGAATAAATACTAAATTGGCCGTAGTGTATGAGTGCATGTGTGAATGCGAGAGTGTATGGGTGTTTCCCAGTACTTGGTTGCGGCTGAAAGGGCACCCGCTGCATAAAACATATGCTGGAATAGTTGGCGGTTCATTCTGCTGTGCCAACCTCTGAAATAGAAACTAAGTTGAAGGAAAATGAATGAATGAGTTGAATGGATCATTCGATCCTTGTTGTTATAGCTGTTGATGAACCTCATGTGAACTTTAAATGTCCAAAAGTATCCGAATATTACATTGAGGTCACTATACATTACATCTGCCAGATGCTTCAGAAACTGTCACAGGAGTTTGCACTGGACAATTTATCACTTCAGTTTGCTGAAGTACTGTACATTGCAGAGTTCTGAACGTATGTTGTAGGGAAGAAAATTCAGCACCAGAGAGTCCAGCGAGGACAGAAAGGGTCAAGAGCTTCACTCCTCTCATCGCATCCTCCTGGTGGAGGTGCTGTTTCCATAATTACAGTGTAAGCAGTGCCTTTTAAGTGCGCCTAAAGCAAACATCATCAGGCTGACGGCAGTAATTTTATATCATTACTGAATATGACTGGGTAGGGACATTAGCAATGGAACATTAAACTGCCTCATGCCGCTTCCAAATGGTTTGTAAAACAACGTATGATTCCCTTTTCATGATTTATGCAACTTTCAGGAGACCGGCACACAGAAACGAGGAGGGAAAGAATGGGATTCAGTATGTGCTGATGAAGAGGAATTCAGGATTGATGTAGATGGAAGTGATGATGAATCATGATGAGTCATTGTAAAAAGTCAGAGACTAGTGCAATGTGCTGATAGTAACAGCAGCTGCGGTCGTGAAATCATTCAGACATCTGCTCCCTATTGAATACTTTGTTTACTCTCATAATGAGGTAACAGCTTATTTAGCATGTTTTATTATTGGTGAACTATCTCGTGAGGGGACTGGAAGTCTGACTCGGGTCATGTTTATTTAGCTTGGTGTACTTGGTTAGCTGTTCAAGTTTTTTGGTCATGAAATCAAGTTTATAATTGAATGTAATCAAAGCAAATGATCTGACTTTCTCACACCAGTTTTTATTCCGATTTTCCACAGGTTTGCCTCATATTATACTGGAAAATTTGTGGATAACTAAATAAACCAGATGGTTATCAATCATAGAGGAATCAGGTTTAACATTCCAACATAATTGGGATCATTTTAAAATAATATTTTCTCCACATGTTAAGATTCTGTACCATTCACTCACCTTCACACTGTTTCATATTTGTGTTTCACAGAAAATGAAGAAGAATGGTTTGGAATGTCAAGAAGGTGAGCAAATATTATCTGTTCAACTGATCTTTTAAGACGACACTGTTTGAGTGTTAACTCGTTCTCTCTTTTTTTTTCCACTCCACGGTAAAAACATGAGCAGAGAACAAAAAGAGAGGTAAGGAAAGAAATTAAGCAGAGTATTTGTGAATTTCGCTCAGATATTCAGAGCAGCGATGGATAGAACATCACTGAATGCCGAAGTGAAAAAATCCCATTTCTCAGACACGCGGTGGGAGATTGAACATGAAGGGGATCATTTCTCTGCCGTGGCTAATGTCTCTTCTGAGAGTCCTCTTTTTGCTAAATTAATTTCGCTTCCTTTAAGTGCATGTTTACTTTAAACAGCACTGAAGTCCCCTGTCAAATGCATTTCTTTCTCATCCCCTGAATGTTCAAATGCTCTCCAGGTGCAAGTAGATTTCAAGTATGCCCTAAAGACATTTTGTAGGCTTTATTCAAATTGCCGTTTGCTACATCACTGAAAACGTGTGCCCATCAACTATAAAACTGTTTTAGGAAGGAACCGGCTAACAATCTGTTTTCATAATTTAAAAAAAAAAATAACTGCAAGTTGATGCTGGGGATTAGTTCAGTAAGTGACTCTGTTTGCAGTGTGAATAGGAAGCTAATGTTTACTAATGAGTGCCTTACTAAATGCTGTTACTTTGACACATATTTCGAATGTAGATTTGGAAAGAAAAGTCTAAAGGAAAGTCGTGATTTGGCCGTATAATTATGAGTAGAAAACTAGGAACTTGCTTTAATCCCAAAGTTGAGGACATATGATCAGGGGCGCCCAAACGTTTTTCATCATTGAGACCCATGGGCCGATGGTAGATATATCAAACTATATTACATTAAAGTTGCCTAAAATTTCCTAAATTATTTTATAATATTAAAAAAAATAAATTGAAAACATTACTTTATATCGTATTAACTAATGCAGTATATATATATTTTATTATAACTTATTACAATAAAGACATAAGCAATCACTTTTATAGCACAGTGGAGTTCAATGCTGAATACATTAGTCAAGCAGAATATGTCATGTTCAGTGGGTGGGGAAAGGAGCGAGGACTCAAGTGCAGAAATAAATAATAGGTTTTTATTAATAATAAAATAAAAAGTAAAATAAACTACCCCGAGGGGAAAAACATTAACAAAACTAACAAAACAAACAAACATACAAACTTGACTGGGCAGGCTGGCAGGGATCAGGGCTGGAACACATAACAGGACAAGGCAAGATACGACGACGAACTGGCACAGGACAGCAGACATGAGGAGAATATAAGCAGAAATAATTAACACAAAGACAGGTGAACATAATAAACTAATATTGAGTTAACAAGGAGGGTGGGGCTACACAATAGACGGGAGAGCACATGACACAAACAAACAACACAAGCCATGTGCTCACACAAAACGAGACTAGAACCTTCAGCCAATAAGAGAACTTATTAACCGCATGTTCACATGAGACAAAGCACAAGGCGCATGTAAACATGCACCATGTGCTAAACACAACACCAACAGAAGACTGAACAAGACACAAGTACACGATAAATGAAAGCACTCACGTGCACTCACACATGGAACGTGCATGTTTCATCCCAGCGCCAACCGAAACCAACTAGACTGAGATGCTGGGATTGAAACATCATGCTGCAAACAGAACGAACACAAACACCAGGACGAGAGCGCGGACATTAAGCGGGAGCGCGCACGGTCCTAACGCAACCAGGACGGCGTTCATACAATGACACAATGACAGAAAATGAGTGCTCGACCCAAGAAAACTCGAGCCGAGCACAACATACAAGACAAGACAGGAATAGGACACCAAAACATGAATTTACAAGACCGGAGTGACAGAACCCTGACAGACTATGCCTTTGCCTTCATTTGCTCCCTGATATCTCTGAATTGTCCTGGTATCTCTGGATCTGTTGGGTGACAGTATGTACATTTAAAAAACAAATCTGATTCATTTAATTGAAACATTTAATTTGCATTGGCTTTTTGTAGCTTAGCAAACAAACAAACAAACAAACAAACAAACAAACAAACAAACAAACAAACAAACAAACAAACAAA
>CAIGQW010056824.1:69694-79901 GCA_903798125.1 Danio choprae
TGTGTGTGTGTGTGTGTGTGTGTGTGTGTGTGTGTGTGTGTGTGTGTCAGACGTGTTTGCACAAACCTCTTTATTCTTTCAACACCTGCTGAAGGTCAGTCAGATGCAGTGTTGCCAATCACCCGCTGAGCGTGAGGTTGCAAAACACATCCCACGCCACTGCCTCCTTACCCACTGCTAATTGACGCTTGTCACTTCTTAGAGGATGTCAATCAATGTTAATCAGATTTTTGCTCTCCTATTTTAATCTGCTTTTTATGCCAGATGCATTTACAACGTCCTTTTGTGTACCTTCATAGAAGATTGGCAATAGGAACCACACTGAGGAACCCTGTCGTGGCTTTGATTTTTTGGAATACTGTGAAAACACACACACAAAACAAAAAGCATTCATTTTAAAGTGGCATTCTCCATGGAGATGTGAATAAAGCGATCAATGTTTTATTGAATGTTTATTTTTGTGTAAAATTTGTATTAATTACATTTAGAACTCTTTTTTTTTTTTTTAAGCGAACTATGCAACAATCACATTCATTCATACAGTTGTTGAACACATGCTGGGATCTGATCAGACATAAAATATTGATTTAGAAGCCCTTAACAAGCCCTTATGCAAGCTGTAGTTCAACAAAAAAAGTAACAATACTCACCGCAGGGTTCATTTATTCATTCATTTTCTTTTTGGCTTAGTCAGGGGTCGCCACAGCTGAATGAACCGCCAACTTATTCAGCATGTTTTACGCAGCGGATGCCCTTCCAGCTGCAACCTATCACTGGGAAACACCCATACACTCTCATTCACACACATACACAAGGGACAATTTAGCTTACCCAATTCACCTATACCACATGTCTTTGGACTTGTGGGGGAAACCGGAGCACCCGGAGGAAACACACGCGAACACGGGGAGAACATGCAAACTCCACACAGAAATGCCAACTGACCCAGCCGAGGCTCAAACCAGCGATTTTCTTGCTGTGAGGCAACAGCGCTATCCACTGCGCCGCCCCACCCCAGGGTTGTTAAGTGGAAATTAAATTAAGTGGAAAAAAATAAATAAAAAAATAAAACAAATAAAAAATATGCATAATTTTGATTAACAACCAATAATTAAACAAAACAAACAACAGTGGGGAAAATAAGTATTCAACATCACCATTTTTCTCAGAAAACATTTCTAAAGGTGCCGTTGATTTGAAATTTCCCCCAAATGTTGGTAACAACCAAAGAAATCCACATATGCAAAGAAAAAAAAATAATTAGCTTACAAATTAAATTATGCATAATAAAAAGAAATGAGCAGGGAAAAAGTATTGAAAACATAAAGAAAGGGATGTGTAGAAAGGCAGTGAAAGCCCAGACAGCAGCTGAAATCTCTCAGTAGTTCTTCAGCAACTCTCTGCTCTTCATCATTGTAAATGAATATTAGCTGCTTCAGTCCAACATCTACATTATCAGGATGATGGAGGTGAAACCAGGGTGGACACTTCAGCAAGACAATGATCCAAAACACAGCCAAGGAAACTCTCAAATACTTTCAGAGAAAGAAAGTCAAGCTGTAGAATGGCCCAGCCAGTCACCTGACTTGAATCGAATATAAAATACAAATTAAAGATCAGATATGATAGACGAGACCCACGGAAAAAAAAAAGCTTGACGTGTTCAATACTTATTTTCCCTGTTGTATATACTCAATTATTAACAAACATTTTAAATAAACTAGAAAACCTAAAAATCCAAACTAATAAAAAGCTAAGCATCGAGTTACTCAATGATAAAATAACACTGACTCACCCTCATGCTGTTCCAGTCCCATAAGAAATACGTTCATCTTTGAAACACAAACACACAAAACATTTTTAATGAAACCTGACAGATTTCGGTCCCTGTACATTAAGGCACTGACACTTCATAAAAAAAGGAATCTATATAAACTGAGCAGTTTATGTCTTCAAAAGAAAATTCCTTTAAGGGGATAATTTGCCCCAAAATTAAAATGTGCTGTTAATTTACCCTCAGGCCATCCAAGATGTGGGTGACTTGAATAGAATATGAACATGAATAAAACATTACATAAGATTTTTAGATGAAACTGCGGTCCTTGGTGATTCATAAAATGCATAATGAAAAATCATATGTTGGGATTAGTGATAACTTTTCCAGGTTAAGTTGCAGAGTCTAGGATAAGCACAAGTATTGTTAATGAACAATACAACACAACCCTCCTCTCTTTGCATTAAACCACTGAATTTGTTATGCATTTTATGAATTACCAAGGATCAAAGTTTTAGCTACAGCCCTCTCTGCAGAATAAATGTGAACATAATAAATGACAAATATGGTGTGCGAACATGAAATCATCATTTTAAAACAGTCCTGCCTTATCAGTGAGGTATATCTAGATTTCAGTAATGGTTAATCAGCAGCTGAGATCCTGAAATCATCAGTCGAAATGCTAAGTTCTTCCAGCAAATGCTTCATGATGATCATAATGGGAACTCTGGCACCAAACCTATTAGTCTTGGCTAACCAAGTGAAAACTCATAGACTACACAGCTTATCTAAACAACTGTGAGCACATATATTCACTGGCTGACACTCACACACATCACTAACTGAATATGTGAACCGAGGAAACAAGTTCTGGCTGGTTAGCATGAACCTGTTAGCCACTGAAGGTAAATGCTTACTATTAAAAAAGCATGTATTTGACAAACAATAAAAACTTTTACAATCAGATTGTTATTACCATATCAATGAATAGGTCTGGTGGTAATTAAGTACAGTATATTGTAAGGTATAGCAGTATATTGTTTTGTACTGTAAATTATAGAGTGGTGGGGCAATTCAGCTTATATCGATGCAATATTGTGGTACGAGCATATTTTAAATTTAGTGCTTAATCCAAAAACGAGTGGTGCTTTATATTGAGCACTTTAATATAACTCATAAGATATAGTTAACACAAAGTAGTTTGATGCAAAGTTTGAAGAATCTCAGACAGATACTGCTGACAAAATGGCTACTTGCGCTGTTTAATGCGTTTTAGTTATGGTGTTTTTTGTCTCTCATTGTGTAACTTTCTTATTTTACAGGGTAGGCTAATCAAAAGTGTACTAAATTTAGCATTATTTCTGTTTTTAGACAGGAATGTTACAATGTCGTGTGAATTTAGCCCTAGTTAGCATAGCATAGCACAGCCTACATACCATAATAACATTATCCCTATTTGTTTTCATAGTCTTCAATATGAGCTTTGTTTTCATTGGACAACATTAAAATGTAATAAAATGTTAAACAACAAAATCCAAATATAAAAAGAAAACACATAGACATATACAGTGTATTGCAACACAACCAAAAAAAGATAAAAAGAAATGGCCATATCAATTAGCTTTAGTTGGAAATGCTTATAGATTGATTTATAGACTATTTATATTCTTTCCTAGTGTGAACTCGCTTTTGCTGACCTCAGGGTAATGATCTAAACACAGAACAGAGTCTGTGATAAAAGTAAAAGTAGCCAAAGGCTAATTTAGACTGCAACAATGAACCTGTTAGGTTAGATCAAATCACTGTGTTAACCCAGTAAGTACGTTACGCAAGTGTGAAAAATGACAAATCAAAATCCAACAACTGACTGAAAGGTCTGAAATGTTGATGCGCAAGTAATATTTACATTTACATTACCATTCACAAACCAGCTTAAAACAGTACAGCCGTCCTTCACCCTGTCTAGGATGTCAATGTATGCCAGTGAATGATTTGAAAAAAATACTAAAAGCTATTCAACAATTGTTCTAATAAGGAAAGTGCACTAAAAACCACACGTCTGATTCTTTGCCGTCATTTTAAAGAGCAATTAATTATTAAAGCCTAGAGTGTTTGTTTACATGCTATTTGTTCTGTTTGCCATCAGTAGCTCATATAGAGTAACAGCGCCACCCAATGGCTCACTAAATGCTAAACAACTGTCTACGGTTTGTTTTCATGCTCATCCATTATATATAAAATATATCAATACACTTTGAGACAGGCATATATTGGATTTATCTGTAAAAGAGCAGGCCGCTCTTATTATAAAGAAATGAAACACCTTGAGCAGGGGTCTTTCAGTCTGACCA
Organism: Danio choprae; assembly: GCA_903798125.1. Classification (NCBI taxonomy): domain Eukaryota; kingdom Metazoa; phylum Chordata; class Actinopteri; order Cypriniformes; family Danionidae; genus Danio; species Danio choprae. Next base: position 73,820 of record CAIGQW010056824.1, read on the forward strand.
TGAGTAAAAAGTCTATAGAAAAGTGACTCCAAAGGGATACTGAGCCAGACTGCAGAGTGAAAATGACATAAAGGTCATGGAGGAGTGCAGAAAGGGTGGACCATCACCTGCTGACCCGTCCTGCTAGAAGATGAAGGCTAGAAACAGAGGTCGAGGCTCCTGTATGGATGAGAGACTCAACAGGAGGCCTGGGTCAGGACAGTCATGGCATGAAAGACAATCGGATGACACCTTTTGCTCCTTAAGATTTGGCACAATGGGCAGTCATCAGCTAAAAAAAGGGCTCTTTATAGCAGCATGACAGCTCGTTCCCCTAACTACTGTATCTGACACTGGGAATATGCTACCTTCTCAGGCAAGATGTAAGAACTAGTTGGATTAGAACATACAAAAAAAGCAATACAAAACACACTCAAAAAATGACTTTTGCCGTTTGTTCAAATTACGTATTTAAAATAAGTTGAAACACTATTCAAAAGTTGTTTCTGGAACAAACTAATTGTTTTATGTTAAACCCACTTAAATTTGTAAAACGATTAAGTTAACTTAATCTATTTGTGTTGAGACAACTTGAAGGAATTATGTGGAACCTAGAATTTGCAGGTTCTTCGCCAATATCCCAAACTCTCTGTGTGTGCTGTTGTTTTAACCCTTTTTACTAATGTGAGAACTATTAATATTTTTATATTAATATTTATTAACCACATTTATTTAATATTTATATTTTTAAGCTTTATTTTCATTTAAAGTTTAGCCGTTTTATGTGCATATTTATTTATTTATGCTTGTTTCAAATAATAAGCTTATTTCAACACTTATTTTAGTTGGCAACTGTTCTTCATGTTTTTAGTGTAGATAATGAAAGCTATTTTTAAAAAATAACAAAAATGAACCAGTTGTCAGTCTTTGACGTTATAAAGTCCCATTTACATCAAGAATGATAAAAACAAATTATGTAATTTCCATCCAGTTTGTTTACTTATAGTACACCCTAATAGTATGATCTCTTTTTGTGGGAAAAAGTACACTTTTGAGCCTATAAGCATTCAGGTTTTAAAACATATACTACTTTTTTCATAATTGTATCTCTACCATACCGTTATGTTGCTTAGATGCACTGTTACCACATGAACTGCAATGTCAACTACACTGTCATAGTTAAGATTATCCACATTTCATTGAATTCATTTAATTTTCTATATAACTGGAAATTAATTATCTTAGTCTCTTATCGACCCCACACTGTAAAAAAATGCTGGGTTCCAAACAATTCTTTCATGTTGTCCCAACACAAATCGATTAAGTTACCTTAATTGCATTTGAACATTTAAGTGGATTGAACATAAAACAAGTAAGTTGTCCCAAAAGAAAGGGTTTTGTTTCATTCATTCATTCATTTTCCTTCGGCTTAGTCCCTTATTTATCAGGGGTCGCCACAGTGGAATAAACCACCAACTATTCCAGCATATGTTTTATACAGCAAATGCCCTTCCAGCTGCAACCCAGTACTGAGAAACACCCATACACACTAGCATTCACACACACTTATATACTATAACCAATTTTTGCTTACCCAATTCACCTATAGCGCACCCACAGGAACACCCAGACGAAACCCATGCAAACATGGGGAGAACATGCAAACTCCACAAATAAATGCCGATGTGAGGCTGAGGTGACAGTGCTAACCACTGGGCCACCGTGCTGCCCCTGTGTTGTTTCAGAAAATCATTTTTTGAGTGTATAGTATTTTTCTTGTCCTACAATAGAAGTCAATGGCAGTTTCTAGCATTCTTAAAAACGTATTCTATTGTGTTTATCAGAAGAAAGAAAGGTTTCAATGCACTCGAGCAAATGGTGAGTAAATTCTGGGTGAACTATTCCTTTAACACTATGACAGATACAATCTGACATGCACAATCCAACCCACAAAGACATTGCATAACCCCAGCCAATCAGAAAATTTGAGAAACCTCCAGCCATTTCCACGTGCCACATCATGTTGTCGGAGAACGGTTGGCACCTGATTATGCCGTCTGAGCTCAGACTTGGCCGTTGAACATTTCTCAATAAACTCACTGAATTCACTGCAGCAAAGGAGATAAAGCCCAGTCCCAGCTGGCAATGTGCTACTAAAAACTGCTCTCCTGCTGAGCCGGGGGATGACACGGGTACAGGCGGCACACAGACAGCCTCCTGGCCCAGACCGACAGCTGTTAGCGAGATCAAAGCATAGCCAGCACTGCAAGGGCAGAAGGCATCGGGATGCCCGTATACACAGACAAGGGACGTGGCTTAACAGATGTGGGTGTTGGTCATTACTATCAGTGATCCATTTTAATGTGCCCACTGAGTAAGGGACGGCTGACCAGTGCCATCTGGATAGAGACACGGAGACATGCTCTCGCTCCCTCTGTTTCGGCTCCGGAGCCACGGAGTCTCCCCCAGCAACAGGAGGGCTGCCCACTTTCTGTCCGTTTCGGTCTCTCTCTCGTCCAGTATGACGCAGCTACATCACTTCTTGCTCTTTTGGGAGGCCTCAGCGGACCAAGATCACCATGACCATAGAGAGCAGAGAGAAACGAGACAGCGGTATATGGCAAGCCATTTTAACATTTACTCTAAAAATGTGCCAATATCTATTTTTATACTACTAATACTTATTTTGTAAATATTATTTTCAACACTGTAAAAAATGCTGGATTCCACACAATCAATTTATGTTGGGACAACATGAAGGAACCAAGCTAACTTATTAGTTTTTACTAATTGAAGTGGATTGAATATAAAACAGTTACAGTTACGCATTTTACATACCATGTACTAATTGTAGCCATTTTATAAACTGGGTAATAAACATCCATAAACATACTAATCATTAAACCTATACGCACCTTACGACATTGATTCATTTCTTTGGTAAGTACATCATCAGTACTAGTGTTGTTACGATACTGCTGTTTACCGACTGCAAACACGGATACAGGGACACTGGAGCGGTTTAAAGCCGCAAAGATCAGCTGCTCTGTCTAAGAGCTGACATATCGACTGATCTTTGCGGCTTTAAAATGCTCCAGTGACCCTGTATCTGTGTTTGCACTTAGTGAACAGTGGTAAAATGCGGTGAACTGATGACCTTTACAGCCAATCACAGTCATTTCTGTTGAGCATGTGAACACAATGGCAAATCAGCAGTGTTTAAGAACACACTCGACAGTGCTTAAATGTTACATTCAATGAACATTTTAAAAAATGTTTGTACCGATTGATGCCAAAGTTCAGTATCGCGACAACACTAGTCGGTACACAATAAATACTGACAACTATTCTGCCATTGATTTATATGGCATCGGTCATTGAGATACTCAACTTTTAGATTCAGTTTTTTTTTATGCATTTCATTCATATTCATTCAGTCAGTCAGTCAGTCAGTCAGTCATTCATATGGAAGTTTTTTTACTAACAAAATTAAAATGAAATTTCAAATGCCTGAAAAGATCAGATAATAAATCAAACTCAAAACAACTACCCAAATGATAAATCAAATGCTCAAACTATCAAATAATAAATCAAAATGCATTCTCAAATGAGAAATCAAATGCATTTGATATTTAATTTTCATGATCAACTCAGTATAAACCTGTAATGATTAAATGATAAATCAAATGCTCAAACTATGAATCAAATGCTCAAACTGACACCGCAAATGATAAATCAAATGCAAATGAGAAGTGCCAATCAACCAGCCTGAGCGGAGCTTTAAGGCGGAAGAGTTTGGTGACAACTACCAGTAGTGCTATGATCTTTCAAGGCGTAATTAGGAAAAAAAACTTCCATTCATATCAATACATAATTTTATACGCTTCATATAATTAATTTATTTCTGACTAATATTTATTCTAATAGTATTTAAATATTACTTAATTACATACTAGTACTTACTTTAATATGGACTAGTAATTATTTTATTGTATAGTTCAATCAAAACTATTAGTAAAACAAAAGAACTCCTATTAGTAACAATTTAAATATGTACTAGTGTTTATGTAAACTGGAACTTGCTGAGACTTTTATTTCATTTTTATATGCTGATGTACTTCAGAATCAGAATCAGAATGGGTTTTATTGCCAAGTATTCCAACTGAAACATAGCAATTCTCTCATAGCAAACTTAATAATGATATGTCTGAATACGTCAAACTGACGTCAACAGAGAAAAACCGCTTCTCCAATCACAGAAGCAAATGGTCAGACTTAGATTTTTTATAATTAGTGGATTAACTTGCAGACAATAACAGTGTGTTTGTCTGCAAAAAAAAAAAAACATTGTAAATTTTAATTTCACACAGACTTTAATATATAGGATGCATGTGTACCTAACCTGTACTTACAGTACAGTGTACTGGGTTATATAAAGTGCTACTAATAAATGTGTATAGTATGTATTGAATAGACAGCTAATCAATAACTTATAAACAACTACTATTACATAAAAGTATGTTCTAATCATAATTGGATTACAAACTAGTCAAAACTAGTCAACAATAAAATGTGACGTTACTAATAACAAAATAACAGCTATCAGTCACCAATAAAATAAGTACTAGTACTTGATGAGTAATAACAAACAATATCTCTTAAAAAGGTTTTAGTAACTAAAGAATAGGCACTAGTAGCTAATAAATGAGAAGTAGCAGGCTACTTGATAGAAGAGATACTACTTAAATGGGTACTAGTAGCATGAAAATAGATATCAGATATTGTTTACCGATTAAATGGTAAAACAGCTTGCCGTAGCAGTGTGAGACAGATGAGATGGAGACTAAACTGAAGGATTAAAGGTTACAAAAGGAGGGAAGAAAGACAGGAAAGATAAAACCATGGGAAGAGAGAAAGAGAGAGAGAGATGGGGAGTGTGGTAAAGACAGACAGCACAAACTCATCTACATGCAAATTCACCCTCCTAAAAAAAAGAGGTCTAGAGGAAAAAAAAAAGCGGCCGAAGCAGCGGACGAGCAGTCTGCGCCTAATGTACAGAAATAAATGGCATGCGCGTTGTCATGGGAACTATGAACTGACAGAGAGAAAGAGAGAAAGAATGGATCCAGGCTAAAACTATCATCTACATGTAAATGATCCTCTTTCTGGCTCCACTGCTCTGCTCTCAATTGATATTGACAAACTTTTTTTCTCTCTCTCTCTCTGTAAATAGAAACATTAACTCTTTATCCCCCTCGTCAGGAGATTTCAATACTGAAATTACTGTAAACACTGAACACTTATCGTAACACTAGCTTGCTCAAATAATAACCTGCTTCCACACAGAAAAAAAAGTGAAGCCATGATGTAAAGTAACTATACTATAAATCTCTCAAAGATTTGTCTTGGTTACATTTTTAGATTTCTTTATTTAAAATTAGTCACTAAAGCTCATGGAGTTATTTAATTCAAATGCATTGAAACAATTGATATGTTAAATTATTATAAAATAATACCTTACTGTTTTAATATAGGCGATACAGTGGCTCAGTGCTTAGCACTGTTGCCTCACAGCAAGGAGGTCGCTGGTTCGAGTCCCGGGTGGGTCATTTGGCATTTCTGTGTGGAGTTTGCATGTGCTCCCTGTGTTTGTTTCCTCTGGGTGATTCGGTTTCCCCACATATATAGGTGAATTACATTAACTAAATTGGCCGTAGTGTATATACGCATGTTTCCCAGTACTGGGTTGCAGCTGGAAGGGCATCCACTGTATAAAACATAAGCTGGATTAGTTGGAGGAAATCTATCTAATATACTGATTTGGTGTTCAAGAAACATTTTGGTATTTTTTCATGACTGTAAAGTTCTGAAAAGAATCTTTTTTTTATAACATAACATTTTAGAAGACGTTAGCATCACTATATGATTTAATTCATTAAGAAAAATAATTACAGTCTTAGATATTCTAGCCACCATTCATCCGTGACTTTATCCAACCCGTCTTTCATGTTGTGGTTTACCTTCAACATCGGTTCTTCAATTGCCATCTTCTGTCTTTTATGATATCTGGAAATTTAAGAACTATTACTCTCAGCCAAGTTGT
>CAIGQW010056824.1:91246-115777 GCA_903798125.1 Danio choprae
ATATGCAGTATGAATCTTACTTTAATAACTATGGCATTTGAATATGTTTTCACAGACATGATTTGTTTGCAAGTGGTAAAAAAGGAAATAAAAAAAGGAGCAAACCACCTAAAAATAGGTATTCTGTAAACATTTACTCAGCTTCATGTTCAGTGTAAAACGACATCATGCAAAATGTTGGTCACAAACTGTTTAATTTCATATGCCATAAAATATGCAATATCAAGTTTATGTAACAGGGGGTGTGCCATATTTGTCTGCAGTATTATCAGAAATATTGTTTTAAATGTAGATGAAATCGTGTATGTCTCACACTTTAATTTAATGCAAAACAAAAACATGATATTTCAGATGGCATTCACTGCACGATGACGCCTGTTTCATATGGGGCTGCACGATATTGGAAAAAAAATTACATAGCAATATTTTGCTTTACTGCAATATATTTTGCGATATGAATGTAATTTCCCAAGATAACTTATAATTCTATTTGGAAAGAATTAAATATTTTTACATTGATTGTGATGATTTTGTAGGGGACTGAATCTGCAAAAATATTAAACAAATTGCAAACAAAAATGAATAAAATAGAAGAAAGATACAAATGAAACAAACAGTGCTTTATGGTTTTCTGGAGAGTATACCAGTATCGAGGTACAAACATTCAGTAATCAAATGTAAAATGACACTTTATGCAGTAGTCAACATTTGATGTGGATAAATCTAAAGTTGTCCTAAAACTATTTGACAACACCCATTCTTGTCTAAAGACAATTTTGAAAAACGTTTGAACTTTGAAAAACTTTGATCCTCAAATGCTGACTAATATAGTCTTCATTATAGAAATAATTAAATACAATTAATCTTTGTTAATTCTTTGTTTGCAAATGTTATCATTTCTAGTACCCAAATGGTTTAAATTCGCTTGAAAATGTAAATAATCGCAGACCTTAAAAAATCATTCCCTCTCTTAGAGAAAAACTTTGCTTTGAACAGTGTTTTTTGGTTAATTGCAATCCAAACTCGACATTGCAGATCCTGCGATGTGACTATTTCAGATTTGCACATTGCGGTATCGATGCTAAAACAATATATTGTTCAGCCCTAGTTACAATGCAATTAATATGACTGTAAACACAAAACAAAACAAAAAATCTTTTTTTTTCTGGATTTTTTGTTTGTCTACTTATAAGATAATGATACAGTTTAGTAACACTGATTGATGATTAATTCAAGAAAAAAAAACAGTACAGTGAATGATTCAATGACTACGTTTACATGGACATCAGTAATCTAATTATTTGCCTTAATCTGAATAAGGTGTGTACATGGGTTGCTTTTTGAATGTTCTGTTCATGTTCCCGTTTAACATGTTATAGTGCATAGCTCGGATAATGTCTTTACATCACCATTCCACACTAGTTTTCTCTGGTGTTTCATGCAACAACAGTTCGTGTTCGTCATGGCACCATATGTGATTTTGGGCGTTTCGTTTTTATTTTTGCAACAAGTTCAAATGCAGTTAATTTCTCACACTATGCCTGCAAACAGGCCTCACAGTGGCGCAGTGGGTAGCACGTTCGCCTCACAGCAAGAAGGTCGCTGGTTCGAGCCTCGGCTGGGTCAGTTGGCGTTTCTGTGTGGAGTTTGCATGTTCTCCCTGTGTTGGCATGGGTTTCCTCCGGGTGCTCCGGTTTCCCCCACAAGTCCAAAGACATGCAGGTGCAGGTGAATTGGATAGACTAAATTGTCCGTAGTGTATAAGTGTGAATGAGTGTGTATGGATGTTTCCCAGAGATGGGTTGCAGCTGGAAGGGCATCCGCTGCGTAAAACATATGCTGGATAAGTTGGCGGTTCATTCCGCTGTGGCGACCCCAGATTAATAAAGGGACTAAGCCGAAATGAAAATGAATGAATGAATGAATGCCTGCAAACAGACGACGGCGGATACAAATTCTCAAGCAACAGGCCACCTCTGCTATTTCATTCAACTTCTCATTTATACGCCCGCAACAAAGTCACTTCAAAGTCAAGGCACTTCATAATTGTACATTTCTTTCAGAATTCTCAGCATAGTCATCACTTCCTGCTCGCACCAAAAAATGTGCTCTCTTGCTTAAAGCCATTCTCATTTGTTTGTTGTTAAATGCTTGACAGCTGTCATGTGTGCGTCGCGTCCTGTTGCAAAATGTAGCAAAAAGTACTACAAATTTGATTAAGGTGTTTACATGTCTGTACTGCACTCTGACTGAAATAGGAATACACCACATGTTATAATTTGGTTTCGGTTTAGTTTGAGCATGACTTTAGTTGGATTAAGGTAATCAAAAACCTATGTTTACAGAGTAGACTCTTAAACAGAGTATTGTCTTAATCATAGAAAAATCTGAGTATTGGTGTCCATGTCAACATACTCAATGATCCATTCATAAAAACACTCAGCAAATTATAAATGATAGTTAATGAAAAATTCTCAAAATAATTATGATTTTTTTGTTTTGACAATATTGCACAGCCCTATTAGACCCGATTACCCATATTATCACCATCACAGCATATCATATATATTTTTCACATTTTATAAAGTAATTTGCAATGCAGCCACTGTAAAATCCTACTGTAAGCAATTGCTTACCTGAGGAACCGCTCGTATAAATGACCAGAGGCCACAGAGAAAATGTTGATAACATCGTCTTTCTCCTGTTTGGGTTCTTCTGGGTTTGAACCACCAGTGAATCCTCTAAAAGAAAGGCATAAAAAAGAATATTTTAATATTTAGTATTTTAAGTGAGAGACACCGTAGAGTTCAGCAGGCAGAAGAGTTGTAGTCCACAATTTGTACCTGGTTATAGATGTCCAGAATCCAGACTCGTTCTCATGGGTACCATCACTGAGAAGCTCCTCATTTATCATATCAGGCTTTTTCTGCACCTGCAAACATGATATGGAGCAACAGAACACATGCAATTAATAACACAGTAGTAATGTTAAATGTGTGTGTGTGTGTGTGTGTGTGTGTGTGTGTGTGTGTGTGTAACTAAGACTTTCTGTAAGCAATTCGTGATTTGATGATAGTTAACAAATTAAATATTGGTGAAATATTGGAACTGAAACTTTGATAAAGATATGGTTAAGAGACCGTTTCCAAAATTCATTCATTCATTTTCTTTTCGGCTTAGTCCCTTTATTCATCTGGGGTCGCCACAGCGGAATGAACCGCCAAATTATCCAGCATATGTTTTACACAGCGAATGCCCTTCCAGCTGCAACCCATCACTGGGAAACACCATACACACTCATTCACACACATACACTATGGACAATTTAGCCTACCCAAATTCACCTGTACCGCATGTCTTTGGACGTGTGGGGGAAACCTAAGAACCTGGAGGAAACCCACGCCAACACAGGGAGAACATGCAAACTCCACACAGAAATGCCAACTGACCCAGCCGAGGCTCAAACCAACGACTTTCTTGCTTTGAGGCAACCGCGCTACCCACTGTGCCACCGCATTTCCAAATTTATTCAGTAAATAAATGTAATTTACCCAAAATAAATTTATGAAAATATACATGGAAAAAAATAAGAGACCATTAGAATTCTCAGTTTCTCTGAATTTGCTGGTAAAAGAATTTAATATCTGAGTAAAAATAAAAAGTAAAAATCTGTTATTTAGAGCATTTTTTGTCAGAATAACATGTTTACAGCTGTTGTTATTGAAATCAGGATTATTTTTTACCAAAATTTATATTATTCCACAAAGGTATTAAATTTTTAATTTTATATTTGGAAAAACAATTACATTTAGAAAAATGGCATTAGCACACATTATTCATAGCCATAAATTTTAAATCTAAAACTTTTCAAGTGGTCTAAAGTTTTTTATATATATTTATTTTCGTATACATACATTAATACAATAGCAATATGTTATATTTCATATGTTTTACAGTATGTTCAGTTAGAGAGCCAAAAAACAGGAACAAATAAGATTTTATTTTAATTCAATTTAAATCAAATGCAAAATGCTGTATAGCAAGATTTGAGAAACAACATTTATTTCTCAATGTACCAGCCACTGGCAGGTGAGGTTAATTTTTACGTGAAGTGAACATGACTGCCAACTTCTGATTTGGAAACAATAATCCAAACCCTGAGACAAGCACTGCTACATAAACAAACCCTTTCCCTACGGCCAATGCTGTATACTTAGAGCCACGACGTGTCAAAAATTCAGATATATATAAACACACACTCATCCCAGTCCACGCTCTTAATCCACCCACAGCCCCACAGGAAGCAGCAGACCTCGCATTGGACACACACCCACACACCGGCTGACATGTGACAGCTTGTCAGATATTAAGAGTATATGGCAGAAAACTGAAGACACTCTCTCGCTCTTTCCATCTCTCAGGTCGAGCAGAAATGGAAGGAATGTCTCACATACTCTTGTCCTGAAACATGTTCATCTCTGCTAATCCATTTGTTAAGTTGTGATGTACGGAATATCAAAGAGATCCACCAATCGACAGGCCAGAAATCAGAATCAGCTGTTTTTTTCTTTGTTTGTTTGTTTGTTTGTTTGTTTTTTTGCTCAAACTTGCGATTGGTAATCAGACTTAGATTTCTGCTGGTATCAGATTTTCTTGTTGCGATTATTTGCTGAAGCTTTTATCACAGTATTACCATGATATTGACCAAAGATGCAGAAAAAAAGGTTACTTTAACGGGTATAATAACAAATATTACAGTAACACTTTAGAGTAATGGTCCATTATTTAATGTATTTACTAAATATGAATAAAGTGTAAAGCATTTATTAATCATAGTTCAATGTTAACTAATCTATTATTCAAATCCAAAGTTGTGCTTGTTAACATTAGTTAATATGAACTAACGTTATTTAACTTAAATAATATTAACTAAGGGCCTCACAGTGGCGCAGTGGGTAGCACGTTCGCCTCACAGCAAGAAGGTCGCTGATCGCTGGTTCGAGCCTCGGCTGGGTCAGTTGGCGTTTCTGTGTGGAGTTTGCATGTTCTCCCTGTGTTGGCGTGGGTTTCCTCCGGGTGCTCCGGTTTCCCCCACAAGTCCAAAGACATGCGGTACAGGTGAATTGGGTAAGCTAAATTGTCCGTAGTGCATGAGTTTGAATGGGTGTGTATGGATGTTTCCCAGAGATGGGTTGCAGCTGGAAGGGCATCCGCTGCGTAAAAACATATGCTGGATAAGTTGGCGGTTCATTCCGCTGTGGCGACCCCAGATTAATAAAGGGACTAAGCCGAAATGAAAATGAATGAATGAATGAATATTAACTAATATACACAAAGATGAATAAATGCTGTAATGAATGTATTACTATTGGTTTGTTCATGTTGGTACATAAAATGTTCAGAGTAAACAAATGCTTTAAACAAATTAAATTGCAAATGGATGATAAAGTACATTAGGTCATGTTTTTTAATAGTCTCATCATCTAATAAATGCTTTTTTATATAGTTGTCATTACATTGACTTTAGCTCAATTTACCAATGTTAAATGGAACCTTACAGAGTTGCCAAACAAAAATACAAATAGTCACAGAATTTACAATGGCACTGGCTAGATTGAATGTTAGAGTATAGAATATTAGAGTAGTAGAATATAGAGATATAAGTAGAATATAGAATGTAATAATTTTAAATAATGTTAAATAAATAGCCTATTAAGTGTCCAAGCATTTGGCACTGTTATGAACACCCTTGCAAATGCTATGTAAATATTTTTTTAAAAAGCCCTCTAAAAGTTTAAATAATAAATAATTGTTCAGAGTATTTTAAATTGCCCACGATATCAATAATGTGCATGTTCATTATCACAATAAACTGTCTTTTTTGGCTGATTTCGGTTTATCTGTATAAAGTGTACTGCAATATATGTTTTATATTGTGTAGAGCTGTGGCAAAAAATCATTAAAAAATGTTTTTAATTCTACAGTTTTCAGAGATTTTCCAAATACATCTCTTTTCTCTCTTGAATCAATTCTGAACTCAGTTTTTACCAACAGATAACGTTGTATGCTTCGCAAAAAGCTATACTCTGCTTGCATCCAATTCCTTACAAATATCATTTGAACCTAAAATAATCATTAATAATGTTAGGAAAGTAGAGCATCTCAGTATAGCATGAGAAGAGGATCTTGGAGCAGAAATTGAAAACTGGCAATGGAAGGGAAGCACAAGAACAAGTTAATTCTAGTTCTGTATGTATCAGGCATGGTTTAATACAATTTAAGATCCTGCACCGACTTTACTTGTCTAAATTAAAGCTCTCTATGATGTTTCCCTCTGTAGACCCACTGTGTGATAGATGCAATCAAACTCTGGCATCACTCTGTCACATGTTTGGAGTAGTCTTAAAATGATTAATTATTTTCAGTTTTTCAGTTAATATCAGAAGTAGTGGTAAAACAAATAAACCCTGGGCCTATTTTGGCTATTTTTGGTGTCAGTGATGACGCAGAACTATCTAACAATGAACAGTGATTAGATTTATAACCCTTTTGGCACGTAGATTGATTTTGCTGAATTGGAAACTAAAAGATCCTCCACTCTGCAAATAATGTTAGGAAAGGTTTACACTAATCAGAATAATGTTCATAGTGAACTGTGTTTACATTAATCTCTTGACATAAAAGCCAGCTATCAGGACTTGCTGAATGCATGTGAGAATATCGATGCAATTTAAAAATCTCAGAATTGATGCAGAATCAATTTCGTGAATGATTTTGATGTTTATACAGAGCCTCTAATAGTGTGTAAACAGAGCCTCAAAGGGATAGTTCACCTATTCTAAATGCGATCAGTTCATCATTCTCCCATATTGTTAAGTTTCTTTCTTCCGATGGACATAAAAAGAGGTCTTGAAGAATGCTAGATAATGGTAGCAAATAATTCCATCCCTACTATAGATTTCAATGGCTACTGGGTTTCAAACATTTTTCAAAATAACTTCTTTGTGACTGTTTGCCTACTGTAAATGTCAATGGCTACTGGGTTTCCAACATGTTTCAAAATAATTCTCTTACAGAAAAAAAACCCTCAAAGTTTAGAACCCCTTAAGGGTGAGTACATTTTCATTTTTGGATGAACTATCCCTTTAACAAAGGCCAGGGACAGAGCACAGATGTACCAACAGACAAAATGTACTGGCAGCTCACTGGAACAACTAAACGCACAAAAAGATACCCTGTATTGACAATTGCTTGGAATTAAAAATGCTTAAAAACAAAATAAACAAAAAATAAAATAAATTTTTAAAAATCGGGAAATACATGTTAATAACTGTAAAACTCTATATCTTATTTATATATTTATTTTATATACACACTTCATGTGCTAAACATGGGTTTCAGTCAATATACTTGTGTGTCTGTTGATTTTAGGATGTAACAATGCATCATAATATCAAGACATTGCAATATTAAAAAAATTTACAATAAGTATCCCTGATGTAAACTATATAATTATTCATTCATTCATTTTCATTTCGGCTTAGTCCCTTTATTAATCTGGGGTCGCCACAGCGGAATGAACCGCCAACTTATCCAGCATATGTTTTACGCAGCGGATGCCCTTCCAGCTGCAACCCATCTCTGGGAAACATCCATACACACCCATTCACATTCATACACTACGGACAATTTAGCTTACCCAATTCACCTGTACTGCATGTCTTTGGACTTGTGGGGGAAACCGGAGCACCCGGAGGAAACCCACACCAACACAGGGAGAACATGCAAACTCCTACTATATAATTAACAAAATTGAATTTGTTTTGTCCTGCTTACTGTACTTATAAAGCATAATTTACTTAAAATGTAGTCAAAAATAAGTCATTTAAGACAGTTGCTTAGTAATATCCCATATTAAAGCAAATATTTAACAGTGTCAGGTCAATCAAAATTTCTATAGTGTTTTTACAATGTAGACTGTGTAAAAGCCGCTTTACAAGGATAAAGAAGTGAGTTAAGAAAACACTATTAATTAACACAAAAAAGTAATCATTGTGGTGTTTACTACAAATCTCTGGGCTTGCTGGGTCCCAGACACCAATATTTGAATGATTTATGAAAGATGAATCATTGTCTACCATCTGAGATTGGGCATGAATAATATAAACATTATGATCACGATTTTCAATAACATTAAATCACACTGTGAGCTTCTATTAGTAGCATTTGCTGTTTGGCATCTGATAAAGTGTTTGGACCTTGAAACTGTGACATCAGATTAAAAGCGGATACCCTCAATCTGCACAGACAGAAAGCCCTTATATGTGACCTCACACCGTCACCTGATTCAGACCTCCATTACTTACTTTCACTTTAATGATCTTGCTCTTAAAGTTGTTAAGGACGACGATTAAATCATCAGCTTCGGCTGGAGAGTCTGTGCCATCGTGACTGCGAGAGGGGAATTTTAAAAAAAAGTCAAGCGAACAATAAAGCCAAGAGACAGAAGGACATTAAAAGAGACAGGCGTCTGACAGGCTGTAATAGGGTACCTGTAGATTTTGTAGATATCATCCGACCTGCCTTTCCTCAGCCTGAGCATCCAGGCTCCTGGGTTTGCTTTCAGCTGGAAATAACCCTGTTAAAGATGGATCAGAGCAAGATGACCTTTAATAAGAGAATCGGTGATCATTTCTTAAATGAGTGCGTGACGTCTTCTCACCAGGTTGGCCATGACAATGGTGTCCACTATGACGGGGTCGGAGGCAGTGCCCAGAGTGAACTGCAGACCACGAGGAGGCTGACCTGTGGTTACATCAAAACAATGACCCTCTAGTAATAAATACTCCAACTCGTACTCTGCGGCCACGACACTGTCCACCTGCACAGAAGATATGAATTTTGTATTATCATAAATGTTTTTTTATTATACATTTTTAATGAAGCACAAATATATATTATAACACAACTTCAAGAATGATAAGCTGATATAGAGTACACATACTAAATGCATTCACTACCACTTTTTTATTTTATTTTGGGCTTTGCAATATTTTTAATGCTTTTGAAACAAGATTCTTATTTTCACCAAAGTTTTTTTATTTAATAAACATACTGAAAAAAAACAGTAATATTGTAAAATATTATGAATTATTTGAGTATCAAAGTCACTTTCTATTTTAACACGCCTTAATATTCCATTGAATTGTATTTAATTTTACCATTAAAACATGCCGATTTGATGCTTAACACTTCTTATTACTGATGCTAATGTTTTTGTGAAAATCGTAATACATTTTGTAAGGATTTGTTTTTGACAAATAGAGATTTAAATAAACAGCGTTTATTTAAAAAATTAAGCATTCAAATGATATATAGTTTGTTGTGATTGCTATAAGGGTTTAAAACCGTAACCATATATGGTCCAACAGGTTGAAGGGTGACAGTAAATAAATTTTGATCTCTTACTCTTCCTGCATAACAAAAAACAGTGTTAAAATATAGTGTTAAAATATTTATTTAGAAGACTTTGACCCTTTTCCAACAATATATAGTTTGTCATGATTAGATTAGTATTTTATTGCAGTATAGTGAAGTAAACTTAAGCGTCCTGCTATCGGGATGGTGACATTTAAGAGAGTTAAAACGCATTAAAAAAAAGGCAAATTTTTTTTTTTAAGTATTTGCAAAAAAAATAAAATTAAATAAATTAAATTAAATTTTTCATAGACAAGGCTTATTTTCTTAACATCTCTAGAAGAGAGCTCACCTTATTATAGTCAATGAGAGTAAGGAAGACTTTTACCTCTTCAAGGTATATGTTATCCAGATCATAACGTGTGTGGACAGACTCAACCATCCAGCTTTCGGGTGTGTTCAGGTTCAGAGTGAACAAAGGCGACTGAGGCATATCTAAAAACTTAGCCATCGGACCAGGAGCAAAGCTGCTATCGGTCAGAAACACAATCTCTGGCTCCAAAACATATCGATAAAAACTAAAGAGAAAAAAAAATCATGGTTTTATTGGAAACATAAACGTAATAGTGTACAAAACAGCAAAATATAATATATTACTATACATTATATATACATAAATAACACTATAATGCTGGGGGGATTGGGTATCTGAGAATCAGGGTTATTGCGGAAAAATAATTTGACTTAAAAAAACATAAAACTCTTATTAAGTTAAAACATCGGTATTATATTGTCTAAAAATTAATATAAACAAGAAAAACATGGCTACTTCGTTATTAACTCATGCAAAACAAACACCCTAAATGATAACATTTTCATTTTTTGTTATTGGGATTATGCCATCAATATTTAATGACATTTTACATAATTATACTTAGTTTTTATTGATTTTTTAGGATCATCTTTAGTTGGTGGGTCTTCTTTATACCATTTCCGGGTTATAGCTTTTTTACTTGTTGCCAAAAATATCTTAGACATTTTACATAACTAAAATTCTTATAATCCTGAGAAAATGAGAACTTTCGAACGGTCTATTCATTTTTTTTCATAACTGTATGATGGAGCATGTGCTGTCACATAGTTTCTCTCCTCTAACCTTTTCAGAGGGAGGTCAGAGAGCTTGGACTGGCAGTTCATGAACACTCGCAGGTTGATGTTCACCAGCTGCTTCAATACCTGAGTAGGCACAAACAGAAAGTGACATGAGTCAAGGTACAACCACCCAAATGAACCTGCTCTCACCAACAGCTGCTCTCAGAGACAGAGCCAACCAATGCAGACTGACTGACTGTATCTGTGAAATGTCAGATAGGGACCAGATGTCCTATGTTGTATATAACACACACAGACACAGACACACAGACACACACAGACACACACAGACACACACAGACACACACAGACACACACAGACACAGACAGACACACAGACAGACACACAGACAGACACACAGACAGACACACAGACAGACACACACACAGACAGACACACAGACAGACACACACACAGACACAGACACAGACACAGACACAGACACAGACACAGACACACACATATATATATATAGAACAAGCAGGACAAGATCATGGAGCAACATCATTTGGTCAACATTCTTATGGAATAACAATAATGGCTCAAACATGGCAAGGAGGTCAAAGTTTGGCTGGTTAGCATGGACCTGTACAACTCATGCTGATAGCATGTGCAAATCAACAGATGGTACCACATGCAATGTGCAAACTGAAGTTCAGATTACTCAAAACATTTTGTTGAAAATTTTATTAGCTTACTCAAAAGTTTTAAGTTAGTAGGACTTAATCATTATAACTATATAAATATAATTGAACTGAAATACAGTAACATTTTATAATAAGGTTACATTAGTTAATGTATTTATTAACATGAACAAAGAATGAACAATACATTTGTTACCATGTTTATTCATCTTCCTTAACACTAGTTAATAAAAATATAGTTCTTCATTGTTAGTTCTTCTTAACTCACATTTAAGGAATAGTTCACTCAAAAACAAAACCCCTGTGATCATTTACTGACCCTTAACTTGTTGTTTGACACTTTTGTTCTGTTAAGAAGATGTTCTGAAGAATGTTGGAAACCTGTAACCATCTTAGTAGGAAAAACAAATACTATGGACGTCAATGGTAACAGGTTTCCCACATTCTTCAAAATATTGTCTTTTGTGTTCAACGGAAGAAAGAAATATCCCTTTAATAAGAACAATTTAGATTTTTAATAACGCATTGATAAATGTTGTAGAAGTATTGTTCGCTTTTAGTTCATGTTAGTAAATACATTAACTAACGTTAACTAATGGAACCTTTTTGTAAAGTATGACCGAAATATCAAATAAACTAATTTGAGCATAAACGTCACATAACCTCTGATCTTTAATGAAGAAGTGTTAGTTCAGAAAGACTATATGTACTGTAGCTTATTCTCAACTAAACAAAAAGTTGGTTTTTACAGTATTCATACTATTCACAACTTTACAAATTTAAACGTAGCACAAACCTCTGTAACCTCTCTCAAAATATCAGATTCATTTGAGCCTCCACCTTAATCTTGTGCAAAAGAATTTCAACACTTACTTTTCTTATGCAGTCAGAATTAGATATCCGCTTTTACAATTTTGAGATCACTTAACTTGTTTCTATTAATTAGGTGTGCACCAAATTTTAAAAGTTAGACCGAATAATTGCATTTCTGTTTATTAGACAAAATAGAAAAAGTCCAAAAAATAAAAGGTTATGCTTTGCCACGCAGTGCCCAGTAGTGTTCAGCACGCTGGTTCTGCTCTTCCTCTAGCCATAGCCATTGCATGGAGTGAAGTTGCTTTCACAGCGGATGTGGAAAACTCTGCGCCATGCAAAGACTGGCTTGTTGCTGCACTGACCAAAGCACAGGAGTTTAAAATAGCTCAATATTCTGCTCTGTGAATTTTCCGCTCATGAATCAGTGTAATTATCTATGCATAAACCACACATGCTCACTGGTAAAGCAAAGTCCACTCATGTGCTGACAGCACAATGCTTGTTCAGCTTGCAATAGCGCTTCTGTGATGTCATGGCAACGTTGGTAAGCTGATGCCTCTCCACTTGTTGGTTGAGATGTGGTTGTTTTATTGGCTGGTGTTTTTTTTTAATAATCCAAGTTAATGAGTTCAATTCAAATAGTCTTATATATTTATGTAATTTAATAAAACAATAAAGAATTATTAAAACATTTTTGGTTTCAGTTTTTGGCCAAGTGCATCCAGCATTTTTGGTTTTGGCCCAGAATTTTAATTTTAGTGCCCCCCTACTATTAAGTACAATGAACTAGTAGGTGAAATGAACTAATTACATTTAATAAATTTTACTGTTTAGTCACGTCATGTAAAGTAAAGCTGTGCTGAAGTTCTTACCAGGAGTAGAGGAGCTAGTTTCTGAGCATCTCTGGTCACTGGATCCAAAACAGCTACAACATCGAAGTACACTTCCTCTTCCTTTGGTCTGATCTTCACAGCGCTGTAAAGTCGAACGGAGGGGAAAAAGTTAGCTAATGCATTCTAAGAATTTAGCAAATTCCTTGCATGAGAAAGACATACCTGTATCTGTCTTCAGCAAAAGTGTGCTCGATCCTTGCTTCACCTTTGGGCTGTGAAGACAGCAGGGCATCCACCTTCATCACCAGATCACTAGCTCTAAATCACAAATAAAACAAAATGATTGAGGCTAAGGCTCAAAATAAAATAAAACAAATCTACTATATGCAAGTAGAGGAAAGCAAATGTTTCTAACAAGCTTATATTTGTTAAACATTGCGTATTATGTTGTAACTCAAAAATGTCAGAACACAATATAATTTGACTTATTACTGTAATTTTTATTATCCAAGTGTGTTATTTTGTATTTAGTTGTATTCTTATTTTGTTTTGTATACTTTGTAGTGCTCCGATATTATCAATATAATTTACATAACAATTGTAATGCACTTTGTTTACATCATTTTAGGGGAGAAAATATGGCATTAAAGAACAAAAGGCAAGGAAAGAATAGCTACTCGTGTTGGTGTTTTAGAACCAGCGATTACTGTTAAAAAATATTTTTTTAAATGTTAAAAAGCAAAAAATAAAAATAATAATTTAATTATTAGTTTAGACGTGTTTTTCCCCAGGGTGGCACGATGGCTTAGTGGTTAGCACTGTCGCCTCACAACAAGAAGGTCGCTGGTTCGAGTCCCATTTCTGTGTGGAGTTTGCATGTTCTCCCTGTGTTGGCGTGGGTTTCCTCCGGGTGCTCCAGTTTCCCCCACAGTACAAAGACATGCGCTATAAGTGAATTGAATAAACTACATTGGCCGTAGTGTATGAGTATGTGTGAATGCGAGTGTATGGGTGCTTCCCAATAATGGGTTGCAGCTGGAAGGGCTTCCGCTGCAAAAAAAATATGCTGGAACAGTTGGCAGTTCATGCCGCTGTGGTGTCCCCTGATAAATAAGGGACTAGGCCGAAGTAAAATTAACGAATGGATGATTTTTTCCACTTTGTCATACATTTAAATGTTGCAGTTACAAACATTGATCCAACTGTAATATATAAGTAACATGCCGATTCAGTGCTTTTAAAAGTCCAGCAAAGCATATCAATCCTTTACATAGTGTACAAAAAAGGTTCTATATGTCAAGAGTTATAAATAAATTTTATAAATAAATAAAAAAACATTGCATAATAATAGAATGTTAATCTGAAACTATATTTGTACTGTTTGTAGGCCTGTTACGATATCTATTTTTTGTTGTACGATATATTGCAACAAAATATATTGCGATAAACGATATTGTCATTTTAATATCACTCATTATATAATGCCAGAATGACAATTTAATAGCATCAAAATGCAAGTACACTCTTCCAAAAAACACATAATCATTCATTCTTAGGAATATTTCATTTAACTACAGTCATTTTAACTATTTAATAATTAGGCATTGGAATCAGAAAAATGCATATCCTAAACAAATAAATAATAATAAATGTTAAAGAAAAATATGCAAGGTAAAAATTAACAGATGCTGTGATATCTGCTACCAGATCCATTTTCCAGCTGTAAGACACCCACATGAAAATATACTATTTATAATTTATAGTAAACACTATAGTGTTTTTTTAACCATACTGACACCTCCAATAGAGAAAATGAAAATGTTGCAGGATCAGCTAAAATGTTTCAAGAGTTGGTTTTTAGCTATGGGCGATATATATTGCATCACCTAAAATGATTGAGGTCATGTCCATGTGTTGTGCGATAAGTCGATATACTGATTATTGTGACGGGCCTAACTGTTTGCACAGAAATGTGCTTTTAAATATTTTAAAATGAAATTAATAAAACAATGATTAGTTACTTAATTTTAAAAGTATTGTTATTTTGATTAAATATTAATATATAATACGTGTTGATTTTGCACAAAAAAAAGAAAATTCAAGTGTCTTTTTGTATTGCATTCTCTAATTTATTTGTCACATTACTGCCATATTTGGAGAGAGGAGATAAGAAACCTGTGCAGTCCAGATGTGCACAACAAAAAAACAAAACCAAGAAGGAAGACTTGGGGAAAAGTTTAAAATAGCAATGAAAAGGAAAAGATTCAAACACTGATACAGCCAATAACTGCCTCCTTTATTATAGCCAACACTACAATAATCAGCCCTTTAAAAGTTTACTGAGAGGATAAATGAACATGGTGTCACTGTCTCAGTTTGCTCTTCCAGCAAATACACATTAAACATCTCCTTCTTCAAAGCAGACCGACACACTTCATTAATAGGAAGTAATTGCCGCTGAAACGACAAGTGATGGAAATGTATAGTCGTAATCCTTTCACAGCTTTGATAGCAGGACATTCTGTGCTGAATGAGGTCTGGAGCTCTGCTATTAGTTATACAGGACAAACAGGGCTTAAAATGAATACTCACCAAGTGCTAAATGAAAGTAAAAAGTGTAATTGATGACTATCTGAAACATTTGTATTTGTATAGTTCCAGTTACTAAGTATTTAGTTATTCTCGAGTTAAACTTCTAAATTGTAATAATGCGATAGGGTTTACCACGATATCGGCTCACAACTGTGTTGTAATTATATAAATACGGAATCTAATGTGAAATACCATGATGTTTTGATGCAAAGCTGCTCATGATTTCAGTTTCTAGCAGTGGCTCTGTATATAATCCATTTGTTAGATCTATTTATTTATTTTTTTTTTTTCTTTTTTGAAAGTGAAAATACAAAAGTCTAATTATTATAATAATCATTGAAAAGTCAATTAAAAGAACTTGATAACTAAGATTAAAAACACAAAATGCTATTAAAATAAATAAATAAAAATAGACAAAGAACTTAAAGAGAAGAAATGTACAAGATCAAAATTAATAAAACAAAAAATAATAATAATAAATGCGGAATTTAAGTAATACACCATAGAGTGTGGAAAAAACATTTAATAATGTAACTTAAAAGACACTTATTCACACCAAATACGATTTTAAGTATCTATGTGAGTGGATTAACACAAGTCAATACAAACACGCAAATAGAAGCACATTTGCACTGGGAGGAGTGAATGATGCAGAATGTATGGCGCTTTTGTCGCAAACGTGCAAATTCGCCTCAATCTGATCTTCCGTGCAAGTTGTAAAAAATTACATTTGAGCGAAAAAATCATGCGAGGCAAAAAAAATAATTTATACTTCTGCAACAAGTGGATGCAGTAGGTCTGGCATAGCCTTCAATGTACCCTGATATACACCACTCAAAAAAATTTAACCACATGTCATGAATACACTGAGCACAATATCTGTAATTAATCGGCTTAGTAGCAGTGACACATGTGAGCGGGGCCACGAGCAATGGAAGAGTTTAACAAGTAACAAATGGATACATTTGTTTTGCGTTTATTTTATGATTAAAATTGCTGAAAGTTCTGTGGTTTCCACCTTTTTCTTCCTTGAATGAGTGTGAGTTTGACCTACTGCTACAGTAGCATCTCACACATTTTCATCATAAACTCCAATCACCAGTGAAGAAACTCGACACAGTGGAACATAGAAACCCCACTGCCTACTAGCATTTCGATAATGTTTTTACAAAGCAACACAAATGTGTACTTGCGGTTTTAAGCATTGGAATTTAATTCTGGACAAGAACACAAGAATGTAAGATCGCTTAAATATGCATATTGAGAAACAAATGCAATTTAAAGGCTAACTAGGCAAGTAATGGACAAGTGTTTTTTTTTCTGTAGCCAATCAAATGCTTTTATTTCAGCCAAACTAGATATAGACAAAAATATATTATATATAAAAAAACATATATAATAAGAAATACTGCAGAAATATCCTTGCTCTGTAAAACATAATTTATTAAATATTTAAATAAAACTTAAATTTCACATGAGGACTAATAATTTTGCCTTCAACTGTATATTTCAAAATATATTAAAAGCTTACTCTAGTAATTATATCAGCTGCATTAATATTGATGAGTAAATATTTTATTGAGCTATTAAGTCACATTAAAAAAAACATTTATATCAGATTCCATGGCATTTTTTTCCCCGTTTATACAATCTGTATACAAGTAACTATGTAGATGGCTTTTGTATTTTAAGATTAAATGAGGATGATCTTATTTTGAGGTCCATTGAAAACTGAAAACATACCTGTCCTCTACCATGCCCATCTGTTGGATTTTGCCCTTGATCCGCTCCCCTGATGTCTTCAGAATAATGCTCTCCAGAAGCAGGAAATCGTCCTGGTTAAAGACCTCCCTTTCCTCCAGTGGGCCAATGATCTGAGAGATAAAACAAAATACTGAATCAGAAGAGCTTTCAGTCTTGCTCTGCAGCTTTTTCCTTGTGTGATGACTTATGAGTAGGGCCAGACAGAATCTGCTGACATTTGTTGCCATTTCTGCACAGAATTTTGTAAAATCAATGCGGAATGATTCGGGGAGTATCGTAACTAAAAACCTAATATATGAAATAAAAAATAATACCTTTTTAACTTTTATTTAATGTTTACAATGCAAATCCAACTAGATCCACTTATTTGGTAAACAATGCAAGTCTTTCATACAATACATTTACAAAAAAAATTGTAATTTACAAACTGTATTGTAAATAAATCTAATAAACTTTTATATTAGTCAATAATACTACTAAAATTAATTAAAAAAAACGGAATAAATACAAATTTACACGCATTTTGACAAGTAAATAAGTAGACTCAATGATGGGCTAAAAATCTGTGGATTTCTGTGGATGTTTTAAATTATGGATTGCCCTTCCATTTTGGGAAACTTCTATTCAAAAGAATTTAACTAATGAACCTCAAACAATAAGGTTGTGATCTTACACCGTGGTCAAATTCAAATTTAAGCACTTTTCAAGCACATTTTAAGACTTTTCCAGTTTACAAAAGTGGCAAATTACATATTTACACACTTTTGCATAATTCTTCATACATCAGATGTTATTTGTTATAGTTTTCTAAGGAAAATGTTTGATGATGTTTACCCCAAGCCTAACACTGAATTACTGTCATTTATTCCTTTAAATATAAGCTACTCTGATCTTAAATGTGTCATTTTTCATCTTAAATTCATATGTATATTTATTTTAATCTCATGTATTATTTACTCATGAAGCTGTAATGCATTTTGACCTCTCCCACTGCTTAATAAAATGACACAGATTTAAAAAAAAAAAAAAAAAGACATATCAGACTCCAGAGTTTTCCTTTTATGCAAAAGCAAACAGATACATTCTAAATTAAAGATTATTTTATTTAAATAGTTTATTTTCTATTTAGATAAATTATTATGAGAGAAACACAGTTAAATTTTCAAGCAGTTTTAATAACTTTTTCAAAAAAAATTATAATTAAATCTTAAAAACACAACGTCAAAAATTCAAGCATTTACTAGGATGTACAACCCTGTACAAGTAATCCATATACATACAGCGGGGAAAATAAGTATTGAACATGTCGTGTTTTTTCCTGGGAATAATATTTCTAAAGGAGCTGCTGACATGGAATTGAACCAGGTTTTAGTAAAAACCCAAACAAAAATTAAACAAAACGAAATTAATCTGAAAAATTTGTCATGTGCAATAACAATGGAATGACACAAGGAGAAAGTACTGAACTACTGAAACGTATTTAATACTTTATATAAATGCTCGTCTCAAGTTTTTGGGGATTCTCATGGTCTGCTGAAAGTAATTTGTTCATTCTACTAAGTTGCTTTTTAATACTCGATGGATGAACATCGAGGAGAATAATGACACCTCATTGTACCACGTTTTTAAAGCACTTCATTGAATTTTAACGGAAGTTACTCTCATAATTCACGCAAAGCATCATGGGGCATAGAAAGAAATAAAAAGTGGATTCAGTCAGGCAAATTTTTAACTTACCCTTCCATTGCTGATCACAGCTCTCTGGCCCTTCTGCAGTTTGAGGACGTCTCTACAGTATGCAGAATGAGCCAGCAGA
Source organism: Danio choprae (assembly GCA_903798125.1). Taxonomy (NCBI): domain Eukaryota; kingdom Metazoa; phylum Chordata; class Actinopteri; order Cypriniformes; family Danionidae; genus Danio; species Danio choprae. The sequence goes on from CAIGQW010056824.1 coordinate 110,282, forward strand.
AAGTTCACATTAGGAGACTCGTGCGCGCTCTTAAACAGAGGAACATCCATGCCCTGTAGTGTCGAAAAATGCAGAAGCGTCGGGTTAAATTGCTTCTATATTAAATCCTGCACTTTTAAAAGTGACATTCGCAGCAGCAACAGTGAAATAACCCAGAGCAAATAATCCATCACGACTGTAAGTGAATTATAGGAGAGCTTATTTTACCCCGACAGCAAACTCCGCAATGTCACTGCCTCCGTAAAGAGCCTGCGCCGTCTCCTCTTTAGCCATTTTGGTGATGAAGTTTTTGGCGTTGTTGGAGGTTTGCGTCTGCATGGCCGCCCATATGGCTCGAGCGATCAGGCTGTTCTCATTAGATGGGCTCTCACTGGGGTTATTGATCAGTCCTAATCGCACATTATTACTAGTTTTCTAAAGGAAAAAATAAAAAGGACATTAAGCTGGGATTAGTTTAGATTTGCTTTTCCAATCTGTCAAATGCAATTAAAGGCTGGACTTGTAATAGAACATGATTTTAAACACACATTGTTGCTATTTTTAAATATAGCTAAAACAATAACAATTATGTATTGTCAAACTGATTTATTATTTAAAAAAAAATTTTTATGATGATGATTATTATTACCATTTCTTAAATAAATGACTACTAAAACAAAAAATAAAAAATCTAAATAAAACAACTTAAATAATAAAATGTATATATGTTATACATTTAATCAGATTTTAATAAAATACAAAGCTAAATAAAATCAATAAAAAAGTACAAAAAAAATCTAAATAGTATACATTTATTCTGATTTTAAGTAAGTGAATAAAATGCATACAATGTGTATGCACACAATTATATTAATATTTATGAATGTTAAAATACACATGTGCCTCTAAATATACAGTGGAAGACACAAATGATTAGACTTCCTCTGAAATTTATTATCATTATTATTTTTTTTAAATAATGCCCAAGTCCAGTTTATTGAAAATAACCCATTTTCAAACAAAATAGTTTTAATAATTAATTTCTAATGACTAATTTTGTTGATTTGTTATTAGTTATTTTGCAATATACTAGTATACAGGTTAAAGTACAATTTAAAGGATTGACTATATTAATTAGGTAAGTTAGGTTAAATTAAGCAAGCCACTGGACAACAGTGTTCTTTTTCTGCAGCCAAGAGTAGCCAAGAAAAAAAAAAACATATTTCCTAATGGAGGGCATACGGTGGGGCAGTGAGTAGCACGATCGCCTTACAGCAAGAAGGTCGCTGGTTCGAGCCTCAGCTGGGTCAGTTGGCATTTCTGTGTGGAGTTTGCATGTTCTCCCGTGTTGGCTTGGGTTCCTCCGGGTGCTCCGGTTTCCCCCACAAGTCCAAAGACATGCGGTATAGGTGAATTGGGTCAGCTAAATTGTCTGTAGTGTATGTGTGTGAAAGAGTGTGTGTGGATGTTTCCCAGTGATGGGTTGCAGCTGGAAGGGCATCCGCTGCGTAAAACATATGCTAGATAAGTTGGCGGTTCATTCCGCTGTGGCGACCCCAGATTAATAAAGGGACTAAGCCAAAAAGAAAATGAATGAATGAATATTTCCTAATGGGGCTAATTATATTGATCTTAAAGTATGTTGTTATTATTATTATTATTATTATTATTATTATTATTATTATTATTATTATTACTATTATTATTATTATTAAATTCCGCTTTTATTCTCGGCAATCTAGATGAAATGAGACTTTCTACAAAAGAAAAAATAAAATAAGAAATATTGTGAAAATGTCCTTACTCTGGGAAAAAATTTTTTTACTTGGAAAACATTTGAAACAAAATTTACATCTTACAGAATGACTAACAATTTTGCCTTCAACTGTATATTTCAAAATATACTAAAAGCTTGCTCGAGTAATTATATTAGTTGCATTAATACTGATGTACAAATATTGTATTGAGATATAGGGTCACATTTAAAACACATTTATATCAGATTTCAAAACAATTGTGGCAACATAATTATGAAATTGCCCTTAGTTATCCCTTGTGTGCTGTTGGGATTTTGAGCCTTCAAACGTTCTCTCCGTTTCAGCAAATGGAATGATTTTTGATGACAAATGTTTTTTTGACACATATTTTGGGAACATGTTTTGAAAGTTTTCAAAAATACACAATACACTTTGGGCTAATTTGCTACCTTTTCGTTATGCTATTTTTGCCCCATTGATTTCCATTTAATGTTTTTGTTTTTTTATTGCAAAGCAATGGCACCATATTATTATGTATTCTTGATTGTTGGTGGTTTCCCCCATTGGAAAGAGGTACAGTTTGTAATTGTTAACATCAGTTGCAGTGCAAAAAAGCGTTGTATCGGGATTTTATATGGAATATAATTTGTGTGTGTGTGTGTGTGTGTGTGTGTGTGTGTGTGTGTGTGTCTGTGTCTGTGTCTGTGAGAATGTAAGAAAAACCTTTGCGCACTTGCTAAGCTCTCAGAACACAGTAAACAGTAAGTGTAATTATAAATTGTATACTATAATTTGTTTTTAACTCCATAGAGCTCCATATAAAAGCCAGAAAGAGGTCTATCTAATAGGTTAATGTTGCCAAATGATGATTAACAGTAAAAATGACAAATTCTACCTCTTCCCAACAAAGAAACCCACCAACAATCAAGAATGCATTATTATACGGTGTCATGTCTTTGCAATCAAAAAACGAGGCAATATTGGAATCAATGGGGCAAAAACAGCCATGAACATAACGAAAGGGTAGTCAGTTGGAACAATGCACAAGGGTTGATAAGACACTGGCAAAAATTAATTGGATCTATTGAAATTTGGATCTATTCACAGCAATTGCTCAGTGACATTTTGCCTACCATGTGACGTATGGCATCATACAGCAGCTGTCGACCCGACGGCTGGTCAAAGTCTCCCACTACCCAGAAAGTCACTGGACGGATGATGCCATCATCTGCAAGTCACAGAAGAGCAGACACATGGGCTAAAAGGAAATTACATCGCCGAGACGTGCGCTTTTCCTCATGCAATCGAAAAAAGTTGACTGAAAGTGATGGGAGGAACTGAAACGGACTCTCGCTTGTCTCGGGTCTTAACAATCAAGAAAGCGAGAGGTTTCCCGAAGTGCCCAAGCGGCACGCAAAAGACAGGCAGGCAATTTCAACTGAGATATAAACCTGTAAACGTTTGTAAAAGAAAGATATTACATGGGACCACAGGATAGAAAGAGATTCTCCTTCATCCATCACTCACTGACAGTTCTGACAGATGACAAATGCACAGCTGCGCGTAAATCAATAGCGAGCTTTAGAAAACTTCTTCACTGCGTTAAAAGGAAACAAGAACAAGAACAACAAGACACTAATCTGAAAACTTGGAAAAAATAACACTATGAAAGGAAGATTCTGGGATGTTTACAACAGCTGTCAATTCATATTTAAATTTGTATGTACAATGTTAATGCTGTGACAAATATTCCTTTCACCATCCCAATAAATATATGCGCATCTGAATCTAAAAAGTTTTCTTTTCATTCTTTTTTTACTGAATATGAAGATTATATTTTTTAAGCACTAACATACTATATTATCCAACCAATTACTAACAGGTTATGAGTACAATTTTTATATTCATTTTATTATAAAATGGTTTTATAACATTTAATAAAAATTTAGCAATTTCCTTTTTTTTCCTTCTTTCTTCTTTTTTTTTTTTTTAATTTGCTGTGTCGTTTTTCCACCAAATACTGATTTCGTAACTCTTCTTAAGTTAAAACATTGATATTCTGCTGTCTAAACATGGAAATATTTTCCCTTTGTTTTGGGTTTTCACCATTTTTCTTTTTTTTGGCAAAAAAATGTGATACATTTGGAAGAAATGTCATCAGTTCTGCATGCATATATTTTATTATTATTTCTGAATGTTAAAACACATATGTGCCTCTAAATATACAATGGAATGCAACGTTATTAGACCTCCTCTGAAATGTCAAATAATACAATTATTGTAATTTCCTTTTTTTTCCCTCCAGAAAAATTACGTCAATTTTTATTTATTTTATTATTTTTTTTTATTCATTGGAAACATTTTTTTCCTTTGTTTTGTGTTTTCACCATTTGTTTTTTTGTTTTTTGCAAAATAAAAAGAAAACATTATTTGGAAGAAATGTTATCAGTAGTTTATAGAATGAAAATTATGCTTTATTCAAACACATAACTATAAGTTGTCATTTTATTTACTTGTATCTTTTGGTAATGTAAATCTTTTTTCATTGTCCTTTTGATTTCTAAAGGCACAAATTCAGATCATGTTTCAAACATAATTTTTCCCATTTATCATCACATTTTAGAATTTATTTCAGAAAATAATGTAACAATAGGCAACTGGTAGCATAGTAGCACTAAATGAAACCATTACAAAGGGATATGGATTTTATTTCTCTGCAACAATTTCTTATAATGTAACATTATTCAGAACAGATATATTAAATATAAAACTAATCATAGTGGCAATTTTTTTCTCATTGCCATTTTTACAAATTCAAACATTTGTGTGCTTTACACATGTTGCTTGCACCAATTGTACCATTAGAATAAAAGTCACAGCACATTCAGATAATAGTTTTTTTTTCATTCATTCAGGGTTTGAAAAATTATAGACTTGACAAGGTAGATTAGCACCTTGCATGAACTTTGGCAGAAAAAAAGGCATTTGAAATTAAACAGGCTTTACTAGAACTTTCCCAGATTTGGACTTTCTTTTTGTTTGTGCTTTTTTATTCACAAATTTGAAGTGTGATATGCTTTATGTATTCAGAATTTGTTTTGTTTAATGTATTCTGAATGTGACCACCCCTGCTCCATCTAAAAATCCTTGAATGAATACACACTGTCATATTTATACGTTCAAAACTGTGGGACAAACAAAATAGAGATTTTAAATATTATAGCTATTTATACAAATGGCCTGCTAGGCTTCCATTAGAAGTATATTCCTGTAAAGGCATTTCTCGCTTGTATATGCAAGCGGTGCGATTGGTAAATTGGACAGCATGCCGCAGATGTTGTGCGCAGACGTTAAGTTTTAAATACCCCAGAATATTCCTTGAAGCAACAGTGAGGGTTATGTTAATGATGGTAATGGAGGCGTTTTCTAACAACATTTGCACTCCAGCACAGTGTTTAGATGAGATCAATGGGAAGTGGGATGTCAGTTCAATGAGTTTAACAGCTCAGTGCAATTACCAGAAGCATCCCTGGTTGACATCCCTGAAAACAGCAGTCGAAGAAAAAAAAGAAATGAAGAAACAGAAATAAAGGCAGACAGATATATTTAGCGGTTACAGTGCCTAAAGCCAGGTGTACACTGCATTTTTTTATGTTTTCCACAAGTGTTGCCTGTCAGATTTTATGACGCGCAACGAAATCTTGGTTAAAAGCCAACATTAAATGTCTTAAATGTGTGTGTGTGTGTGTGTGTGTGTGTG
>CAIGQW010056824.1:116177-133345 GCA_903798125.1 Danio choprae
CACACACACACACACACACACATTGCAGAATTTAGATCTTTGTGGGGTTTATGGTGTGATTTTTTTTCATGTCAAAAGAAAATGCAAGTTAACAAACCACCTGCGATACTTACCAGATTATGGAAGTTCTTCCGGATCTGTCGAATGACTCCAGGAAACGTGGGCCGCAGCAGTTCTTGCACATTAGAGGGCCAGGAAGCATATCTACCGTCTGTCTCCAGGTTATTAATCCACTGAAAAAAGAGAGAAATGGGAATTATTTTCTCACAATTATTATTATTATTATTATTATCATTGCCTTTATTTTACCAGGAATTAAAAAAAAACTCTTTTACAAAAGCATTTTGGCCAAGATTAACAGTACACTCCTTACATGGGTTTAACTAAATAAGAGATAACATCATTCATCCATTAATACACACATAAAATGACAGTTATAACTAGTCAAAAAACAATGTTTCAAATTCCAAATCATTTTAAATCTTTTTAAAAGTATGTAATTAAACCAACTCTTTAAGCTGCGACTTAGCTTGCTGGTTATTTCAGGCAATTGAGAGCTGAATATTTAAAAGCCCTTTTTAAAATTTCTGTAAAATTCCTGAGAACTCTCAGAAAACAAAGCAACAAAAGCTCAAACGTGGCTCACATGAACAGCTGGGTTGCGGATGTCCACAGCGTAGTCAGAGTCTGAAGGCTGGACGTTGAGTTTGAGGATGTCGTGGATGTATGGCGTTTCTATGAGCAGACTACGCAGACCCTCCATGACCCTTGCCTCATTCCTCAACACATCAAAAACACTGCAAAAGCAACAAACAACATACAGGGTTGAACTATGACAGATCAAAACATGCATAAATATATAAATTAGTGCTGGGCAAAAATTAAATCACATTTAATTGCATTCAAAATAAATGACAAATTATATATATATATATATATATATATATATATATACATTAAAACATCTATGTTACAAAATAGTTTTGTTTCTATGTTTGTGTTGTGCATCATATATACATAAATAAATAAATAAAACACAAACATATATATTATGTCAAAAACGTTTTATTGTAGATCTGATTAATCGAAATAAAAGCACTAATTATTACAATTATTTATTGCATGACACACACAAATATACCATTCTAAAGTTTTGGGTCATTTTTCTTTTTAAGAAGCTGGTTTTACTGCATGAAAATGCCTTAAACTGACCAAAAGGCTGTGTATCAAATAACTAATGCTTTGACATTTCTATTAATCAAAAAATCCTTAATAAACTAGATCCACAAACATATTAAGTATAATTGTTATTAACATTGATATTCATAAACGATACTTGAGCACCTGTTTGACCATTTTTAACATTTGTACTGTAACAAATAATTGCAGCTAAATCAAACGTTACTATAAAGTGATTTTTTTTTGTTTATTATTGCAAATTATTTATTATGTTTTTTGTTACAAACACATTCATATATATGAGTAAACATAAAAAAATAATTAAATAATTACCATGTATTATGTCTATATAATATTATTTCTTTAATTTTTTTTAATAATATAAAATACAACATAATAAATGTTGATAATAAATCGATATGATATAATATAATATAATATAATAATCAAATATAATGTAACATAATAAAATAAACATAATATAACAATATAATAATTCAATTATAATTATTGAATTATAATAATCAAATTATAATATAATAATCAAATATAAGGTAAAAGAAAAATATATAACGTAACATAATAATCACATATCACAATATAATAATCAAATATCATAATATAATAATCAAATTATAATATTGAATATAATTATAATATTGAATATAATTATAATATTGAATATAATTATAATATAATATAATATAATATAATATACATACATCATTTATTTTAAATGTAATCCATTGTTCACCTGAAAATATCCTGCACATCCAGGTCAATATGGAGTCCATTGATGAAAAGAGCCGAGTCCCCAGGCTGGAGCCCTAAAGTCCCCTTAAAATACTAGAAGAGACATGAGAATGTAAGACATTAGGTACGACATACTCATTACCAGCTTTAAAAGTGACCTCCCCGAGCCCTGTGGCTTACTAATCCCAAGATAAAACATATGTTTCTGCCACTTCATAGAGCAGAACAGAAGTTGAAAGAGATGCTCAATATGATCTATAATTCAAACACCCTTTTGAGCCTCAGGCCATTTCCACTCTATATATTCATGCTTTTATCCGTGGCCCTCATGTTTGTTATTCGCTAAAAGGCACATGCATTAGAGCGAGGGAGCTCGTTAGGGAACCTTAAAGAGCCTCTATTCGTCATGTTTCCCAGTGTGCAATTACAGTGAGGAATGAGGAACAGGTCCGTTACCCGTCCTCATTACGAACGGCAAGAAACAGCTTTAATCACAGAAAGGAAATGACCGAAGCCACGTTTAAACCGAATTTGACGCAATTACTTCATTCATTTCCTTTTCAGTGACAAAACAAAAGTGTTTACGCGCGTTCCAATAAAAAAGAACGAGAAGAAAACAAGCAGCGGAGTGTAGAAGATTGAAGATCCCTTCTGCTGCTTTCATATACTTTGCAACTGATGTCCTTTCATTTCAGACATGAAAAAGGAGAAGACTTTTCTTGGTGAATTATGAGGCTAAAACAAAGACTTGACTGGGCTTCTTCTTTGAGTCCTCTATCTCAGCGGAGCAGACAAAAAAAAAAAAGTAGTGAATGAGAATACCTGCTGACACCACAATTTTAGGAAAAGAGACGATAAAAAAGGACAATAGTGGCCCTCACCTTTTGATTTTCCTCAATCTCCTTACGGATCTCCGAATTAACCACCGTTTTTGTTATGGACCTGAGAGAGGAGAGAGAAATGTGAGCTGTGATACTGAAAATGATTCATTAGTTCATCACGGTGATGCATTATAATCACAGTTTGAATGCACGGCTACTATCATCTGCATAAAAATGTCTGCGCTGACTTTTTTAATCATTGCTGTTTAACTAGATAGTGATGAGATTGCTTTCACTGACATCATGCAGTCTGCATTCAGTTATAAGGCTTTGAAAAATAAATGATTATAAAAATACTGGATAAGTCAGAGCTGCAGTTAATTGCTATAGGTGATGTATGAATGCAAATTATACATCATGATGTCAAGGATCACTTGAACAAAATTGCATTTTAGTGCGAGCCGCACATTTAAAATACATTTGCTAATCATTGAAAAAAAAGGAGTTTTGGCTGCACTGTCTGGACCAAATAAAACATTTTATTTTTCAATAGAACTGCTGACAAGTCATTTTCCGCCTTTAAGTGTTAGCTAAACCTAGCAATGCCTTTATGTGTCTGTCAAAACATCCACTGCGGATAAACTTTCTGATGACTTGAAAATGAAAATGCAAAACTACAAATGCAATTAGGAATAAAACAATAAACAGGAGGAAAAAAAAAAGTGATTTTCGAATGTGAAATATCACTCTACATCCCATACATAAACATGATAATTCATACCTGCTTATGACAGCTTCCAAAATCAAGTTAGAGTGAAATGCTGAGGAAAGTCATAAAATCTCAGCCGATCAAAACAAAGTAAAGGGTTGAAAATGAAAAGTGTTTTGTTTTTTTTATTTACTCACATCAAATTTCATTTGGGGGAAAATAATAATTAAGACCTTTTTAATCAAAACTGAGATATTTCAGTCGTTCCATTGACATTTTCATAAAGAGAACAATTAATAAACTCTTAATGATGAACAGACATGACTGACTGATTGAGTGAAGCTGTGGTCATACTGCACTTTTGCGGCAGACCGGCAACGTAAGCTTGTGCGACAAGCTTCACATGTTGATGCATTCTGAAGTTTAAGCTTGGTGAACTCTGACCTGCGAAATCACGCAAATTTGTCCTGCTCTTTCTCGCAGTGTCGGATGACAGATTTCTGCATTTTCAAACTCTAGTGTGACCACGGCTTAAGCGAGTGTGTGAGTCACTGACTGACTGTCTTATTAATTTCTGTATGATTGTTAATTTAAAGCATTGAGTGTCTTTAACTGAAGGATTTTTTGGAAATGAACACATTCTTTAAGTGGTTGTAAAATGACGAGTGTGAGAAAATGAGAACAGAATCTTTATTTAGGGGTGATCTAAATCTTTACATGTTAAATATATAAAAGTTATGTGGAGCAAGATTTTTTTTTTTTCAACATGATATGTACTGTTGCTTTATCATGTGTGCTTTAGACTGTATCATCTTCGTGTTTGTAATGAATGGCCATTTACCTGGCTTTGGTGGGGAAGTTCTGGCTCAAATCCTTCATGACATTGAGAGAGTCCACAGAGGGAGCTGCCAGGATACGAGCAGCAGTCTGAAAGCTGAGATCTTGAGGAGGACGATAAAGAACATGTTATCCTAACTTACATTTCTGCTCTTGAAATTTTGAAATTGAAATAGCCATGACCTGTATAAGGTATGCTGATTTCGCCAATATAACATATAATGAATTTGATGTGGCAAAGCTCTATTTTCTGCACCACTGGGAAAAGTGCGTTCAACTGTGTGTGTGTGTGTGTGTGTGTGTGTGTGTGTGTGTGTTAGCTCAGAGGTTTTGCTAAATGTGACTAGTCTCTGATGAGTTTACCTTGATAGAGCAGTAATGAGCTTTGGGCTAGAGGGAGTTGTGTTTGACAACCATACAAGGCCAGCAGAACCACAGCTAATTAACAACGCTTGCATACCGTCAGAATGAGTATTGTGCTACCCAAGTGCTCCCTTAGTCACAGGTACGGAGTTTGAAAAGCCTTGAAGTAGTGGCATCATTATAAGTGTGCCAAATATTGGTAAGAAAGATAATAAAAATAAAATTGGTAATAAAGAAAATAAAAAAATTAAACTTTAGCAAAGATGTTTCATGGCCTTTAGTTTGAATATACATGAAGGTCATTTATACATCACATTTGCTTAAGTGCTCAGTGCATCACAAGTATTTCTGAATTAATAAACTCATCTTATGTGCCTTAAGAGCTAGCAAGGAAGCAAGCAATTAAAAAGGATATGATGGCAGCCATGATTTCAATTTCTGGTGCAGCAAAATATGAATAGCTGCTTTTGGTGTGCTCTCATAAAACTTCCCATATTAAATCACACATTAGATAAGCAGCCAGAGAGCAAGCATTCTTTTTTTCCCGGCCAATCAAATGCATTTAATCACATTTGAGTTGATTGATTTGATTTGTGTTACGCTGATCAAATACATTTTGATGACATCTGAATGTGGTAGAAAGTGGACAAGGTCAAAACATTTTAGACCCTGTATATACTTGTTTGTATTCATAGACCCTGTATATACTTGTATATGACATGTTGTATTGTTCACTATTGATCAGACTGACAGAAATGTGACATGAAGCCGGTCTCTCTTTTTTATTATTATTACCCAGGTAGGTTTTTGTTTAGATTTCAGACTCAAACTAGCCATAGTAACTTACAGTAAGGTTTTATTCTAGTTTAGAGATCGCAAACCAACACTGAATCAATGAGCTATAAACCAATTGACATATATCTGATAAAGTAAAGCCATGTCTATCCTTTTTAAATTAAATTAAATTAAAGCTGTTTATTGTGAAAGCATTTTTTGTCAAAATTGCCCAACTTTTGATTATTTATTATATTTATATTGCATTTAAATGTATGATTTACATTATTATATTACACTTTTTTTTTTTATTCAAATCATATATATATGTTATCTCCTAATATTCAACAGAAAAGTGGATTATGCTTTAAGTTACATGCTTTATGCTTTGTGTAGCTGGCTGTTTCCTGCATGTGAAATTATAAAACTAATTACTAATTTTATATTATACCCAGAGTTAACAGAGAATGTTTATAATGAGTGTTTTAAAGCCACCGAATCAGATCTTAACTAGGTTGGACTGGTGTGGTTTTATCAACTCAAAACCTACTCTACAACTCAAGTATTCAGTTCATGCAACAGGCCACTAAAGCCAATGCGAAAGAATTAAATGTGAATTTTATAGATGTTAACAGTTTAGAAACACCCACCTTGCATTTGCCAGACTTTAAGTGGAGCCATTTCATTGGTGCTCTCAATCAAATGCTTCCGGAGCTCCTTCAGCTGTTCCTTAAGTTCAGGGTAAATGGTTCTGAAACATTCAACAGTATGTGCTGCTGTCAAACATAACCTCAAACATAAGTGTGCATGTTAGTCAGTGGAGAGTTAAAAAAACTTAAATAAGCATAAGCCTTTCAATTACTTGAGTTTGCCAAAAAGAAAGCCCTGCACTTCATCCACGGGATCATTTTCACCTATTACCGTGGCATTTGCATCAGCTCCAGCTGTAAAAAGTAAAGAAACAACCAATAAGTTTGCTATATTGAGAATATCTTTAAAATGTTAATTTAAAGCCACAATAAAAAAAAGAAATCTGGCTGATATCATACCCTGAACTTGTGTATCATCTTTAGCTTTGTACTCCTGGTTTTTGATGGCCAGTTCCACTCCATATCCAGACAGGTGAACCTTACTTTTACTGGGGTTCTGCATGGGTCACAGAATACATGAAAGAGATATTTGTATTAAGATGAAAATACACTTTCAATTTTCTAATTAAAGTTACTAAAGTAATAGCAGTTTTACTTCTTACAGCAAGAAAATGCCGCAGAACATAAGTGATCATGCCCTTGTTGGCTTTTGAAAGCATCAGCTGATGAAGTCTGGAGAATTCTTTGGTGCCCATTTCAGCATACAGAATCACAACTGGTCCATCGGGATTGGCTGAGTGGAATCTGTGGTCACCTTTGAACAGGTTTGGCTTTGGCCTGAAAAGAAAATGCATTTTGGATATTATTCCATAAAATAAACTCCAAATGTAATGTTGTTTATATTTGAAATGACGTCGCACCAGTTCATGTATGATATCACTGCAGTAAATTGGGTCTCTACTTTCTATACGAGTCCTAATTAACAATATTTTCAAGCACACCCAAGAGACCAGTCCTATAAACATGGATTTTGAAAGTCATTCCAACAGGCTTACTAATTAGGAGAATAAACACACTGAAAATTTGAGCATTATGTAAAATTAAAAGTAATATCATACTATAGAGATATATATATATATATATATATATATATATATATATATAAATATTTTACTATTTAGGGGAATACATACAGATTAAGAATTTAAGAAATGAGTAAAAAATAAATAATAGTATAAAATAATACTCGATGACAGGCTACAAAATACCGTGTTGCTTCTCACCGTTCCAAGGCATTGTCCAGCATGGCTTGTAGTCTTTCTGAATCACAAGATTTCTGTCCATGTACATTAAAGAATGCTTTGCAGCCAGATGGAGGAGGCTCATTGGATGCAATCTGCATAAACAAACAGCACGATTTGAGGACATGACACAGAGTCAAACAGGTTCTCTCCAGATATCGGTTTACATTTAACAGCTATGGAGAGACCGCACTCACCTGCTGAAAGGAATGGATGGTGGATGAGTAGGCCCTCAGAGATAAGGAGAACTTCAGCAGGTTTAACTGCACTGGGCTCAGCAACTCACTGGCTCTCTTCAGGATTAGGTCATAGTAAGCCTGATCTGTGTCTGAAATATAGAGAAAGAGTCCTGTAATCTGACTGGCTAAATGCCTTTCAAGAGCAACTACACAAAAATATTTTACTATTTTAATTAAACCAATTAAAGGAATATTACATTTAAAAATGCTCTGAAAATTCAGTCATCATTTACTCTCCATTTTTCCCAAACTTTTTGAGTTTTTTCTTCAAGCCACAAGAAGATACTTTGAAACATGTTGTTAAAGTGAAGCCCTTATTTTTCTACTATGGATGCCAATGGTTACCGGTTTCTAACATTCTTCATATCTTCTTTTTTGTTCAACAGAAGAAGAAACTCAAAGGTTTGGAAAGGTTTCTTTGATTATATAACTAAAAAAGTGGGGGTGGGGACATTGTAGCAATTAATAAAGATAATAATAAACTTATAATAAACATCCAGAAGCCATGCAAGGACTGGGAGTGACATTTAGATAAACATGCTGGATATGTTTGACCAATCTCTGCAATTCATTGTAATGCAAACAAATTAAAATATTTGAAATATAAACTACGTTCACATCTGCATATGCAAGATTGTAATTTGATTTAATCCCTTTCTTTGCATGACACATTAATGTTACAGAATAGTGTACTTATATATTTATAGTTCTTTCTTAACATTGTAAAAACGTGTGTTTCTTGCATCATAACATGGAAGAATGACTCTTCAATGACATCGCATCCGCATCCAAAAATAAAGTAAAATAAATAGTCACATAAAGATTGTTGCAAATGATCTGCAATAATTAAATGCAGCCCATTTAATATTAACTTACTACATAAAAAAATGCAATAAAGCACACAACATTACAGTTTAATACATTACAGTAATACAATACAGTATAATACATTAAATATAGTGATAGCTGAATAACAAACATAAGACTGACAGGCTTCAGCATGTCTAAAAATATTAAATGAAAAGATCAAATATTACCATCATGGTCATTCTCAATGTTCTGGTTGGCTTCCACAAAGGCCCAGAACTTGTCCTGACTCTCCTCGGCAAGGAACTCGCTGTAAAGTACAAATAATCTTTTACTGTTTGCAAACTGTAGCCTGTCCAGAATGTCTTGAGGGGGAAACAAACTGTAGAATATTGTGGCATCATTAAATGTGGAGGAAAACATTGTTTGGTTATCATTGTGCATTGAAGCTAACCTGGCTTCCAACAGGAGAGGTGTCGAGGGCCATTTAGTAGTCAGTGTCGTTGTAACTGCTTTTGAGTCCCCATTGACAGAGTCGACAGTGCCCAGAGCCAGCAGTGCAGCACAAAACAGCCACATCTTTCCACAAAAGCCTGAGAAAGCGAGACAGTTTAGTCGTGTCTTTGCTTGAGGAGGAATGTTACTCCAATAATGCCATAGACGCTGAAGGCAAACGTTTTAAATATGGAAAAGAAAGTGAAAGGAACTCTGAAACGGTGCTATTTTAACTTTACTTAATTAAATACGTCACATTGAAACATAAAAGATGTAGAAAATACAAACGTAGGACAGGTAAATCGTGCGGTAATCGAACTTATCATTCATACGTTTCTGCTTGTTTGTATTTCACTTCATTTGACAGCTTGCAGAGGACAGCGCGACTTGACTCCGAGCCAATCAGAGCGCTCAGCGTGGACATCGAGATTAGCTTCATCCAATCAGAGATCTTATCGAGCGCAAGTTCCGGGTTCTCTTTAACTTCCTGCGTTATAACTAATTCTCTCAAAGCTTATTTTTACTAGGATGAATGAAATTTTGATTATGTGAAACTGGCGCTTAAAATGCTGTAAAGCAACTGATTTCGTATGATTTATTTAATCATAACGCGAACGACTGCTTAACGTTTTTACACATTAAAGGGTATTTCAATACAATAGCGTGTCCTTGTCAAATACATAACTTCCATAAATTACTTCTATAATACAAAGAAGAGTTTAAATGGGATCACTTCTCTTAGTAGCGAATTAGCAGTATATGACTTATAACTGTGCAAGCATGACTGATCGCATGCATTTTGCTTCAACCCAGATGCAAAATTCACGAAGTGGTGTATTCGCACACACTATTGTTGCAACAAATGCAATGCGACAGAATTGTGTGGAGGTAAAAGCGAGCAATCATACCAACACCGGCTTCGGAATCTGCTTCGTGAGTTGCCATGTTTGGACGGTATAAGTGGTCCATGCTATGGTTTATGTGTGGGTCCTTTACCCCGTGCCTTTTCAGAAATACAGATTTAAGCGTGCGAGAAATCACCTACAATATTGTATCTGTCCGAAAATACAATAATGTAACATTATGCTAGATGATATAATATATATATCAGGAATTCAACTTACAGAAAAAACACTGAAGTGTTACTTATTGTTTACTTTTTCTGCAGGCTTTACGTTAGACAGCATATCTATCACAGGCGCCATTTTGGCTCAACAAGACAGTGCATGAGTCTCTATTTTTATGTGAATGAAAGGAAACTGGATTTATAATGATAACACGTTTAGATAATGATAACGCAGCATCTTTTGATTTTATGTCTATCGCGCAACTGCTGTGATGACTTTTTGTGCATCTTATATATTTAAATCATGTTTTAATGTGCGCTCATTTTTTATGTGTACATTTTACACATAATCCACATAGTAGCCTAAGTACTGTCTTTTGGGTAGCCTATGCTACGAACCTGTGGCATGCTTCATGTCATTTGTCTACTCAGTGACTACAAATTGTACTCATGTATATTTGATTAAACCAAAATAGTTCATATCAAAAGGCAGTTCATTCCATTAAAGGAGCATTTCACCCAAAACTGAAAATTCTGTTATCATTTAGGCCTACTCAGCCTTCACGTGTTGAAACCTTCAAATTGTTTCACTTTATTTCTTTGTTAAACAAAAAAGAAGATATTTCGAAGAAAGCTTGAAACTATAGACTTCCATAGTATTTGCTGTACCTCAGTAAAACAGATAGATTTTAGCTTTCTAAAAAATATATTTTTTTGTGTTCAACATAATAAAGAAACTCATAAAGGTTTGGGACTACTTGAGGGTGAGTAAATAATGAGTAAATGTTCATTTTTGGGTGAAATATTCTTTTAAATTACAAAATCACTTTGCAGATCTGAAGCCAAACTGAATCTGAATTCACATTAGGTGGACTGTATAGTTTGATCAGAATTCATTTCATGTTTAGTAGCAGTCTGTGCTAAAGAATTATAGAAAAACAGCATGCAAATCTTTCTTGAAAACCTTTTAAACATAATCAACCAAAAATAAAGTTAATAGGCTACTTTGTTTCAGGAGTGTGTGTGAAAAATAACTTCAGTGTCAGTGTCAATATATCCACGAGGTTGTACGCTACCTTCACTGTGCTACCAGGTATTTCCTATTACTTCTTATGAAGTCTTGATTACGAGCTTTTCACATTTAAGTGCTTTGTTGTCATTAATCAAATCATCAGTCAGGATATCTGCTCCTTCAGAGATATGGCTGATGTGGCTCCTCCTACCGACAGACTATACTGTTTGAGTAAAGTTGCTCAGAAACTGAAGTGTAATTAATCGAAAGAAACGCTGACACTGTTTTCATGTTTAATGTGCTGTATAAATAAATGTGAGGTGACTTGACTGGAACGCTGAATTGCAGAGCTCATGCAAACATCCACATAATTATGATCTCACCACTGTCATATGTGTTGTGTTTATTTTGTTAATGAGAGAAAGCATGCAGTACATATTGCCGTTCTCATCTGCATCTCATCAGGACGGTTGCTAAAATCTTTAAAAAAAAACGTTTTATTTAGAAAGCTCTGTTTTAAAATTGACATCTTCTTTTATGAAGCAACACAAGTGTCTCACTGTGAATATTTGATTCTCAATCATCTTGTCAAAGGAAATAAACATCCGATTTTAACACTTCCCTCTTGGGATTCACAGAGTTGCATTGTACGTGTTTATCTTGCATTACAGATGAGCTAAATGTTTTCAGGGCTGCATGAAAATTCAATTAGGGAGATTTTTTTTTATTACAAGAATTCTCCTACATCAAACAAAAGACTAATTGCACAGCATCATGAGACAAGGCTCACAAGCCTCGGGCTATTTCTCATAATATTATTTGCCAATTCGTCTTGCTTCTACTCAGCTTGACAATTAAACAGCCTGCAGAGACGCTCTTATGCTACTAAATAGTTCACTGCCACTGCTGGGTCAGATGTCAAAATACAATATTGTATGATAGGACACCCTGGATCTGTTTGGATATTAAGGGCATAATTCACCCAAAGTAACTTTTCTTCTTGAGTAGAACAGTATGTATAGTTTCAGACTTTTTTATTTAGAGAGCAAATCTACTTCTTTCTGCAAAGTCGAACTCCAGCTTCTATAAGGTTCTATTTGTGAGCCAATCAGTACATTGAATGCACACATGTGGACCAATCAGGATCATCTCAGAGGTTAATATCAGTGATATTTATTCATTCATTCATTTTCTTTTCGGCTTAGTCCCTTTATTAATCTGGGGTCGCCACAACGAAATGAACCGCCAACTTATCCAGGATATGTTTTACGCAGTGGATGCCCTTCCAGCTGCAACCCATCACTGGGAAACATCCACACATACTCATTCACACTCATACTCTACGGACAATTTAGCTTACCCAATTCACCTATGCTGCATGACTTTGGACTTGTGGGGGAAACCGGAGCACCCGGAGGAAACCCACGCAAACACGTGGAGAACATGCAAACTCCACACAGAAACGCCAACTGACCCAGCCGGGGCTTGAACCAGCGACCTTCTTGTTGTGAGGCGATTGTGCTACCAACTGCGCCACCGTGCGGCCCCAGTGATATTTAGTTCATGTTTAAATTCTTGATACTTCAATTCTTGAAACAAATTTCGTAACTTAAAATTTGCAGCATTGAACATTAAAGGTCAAATAATCACCAATTTAAAAATGGAGCCTTAATTACAATAATTGCTAACATTATTTCATACATAATGAAATGCAATAATGGATTACCCACTATATTACCACAAAATATCTACTATATGGTTAACTTAAAATGTGTAATAAATCAGCATTAAATGTAACTTCCTCATACATGCTGACACATTATTTTAAATCTAATTATAAGGTTCTAATTTGACCTGTATTTAATCTTTATTTAATCTAAAAAAAAATTTTACATTTAAGAGGATGTTGAAAATGTGCATTATTTAGGGTGTCTGTCGGTTTCACGTGTGAAAGAGTCTTGTTCCCCATATCACTTTTGCTATATTGAATGCAATAACATAGCTCAGTATCTCAAAAGTGCTCAGAAGGCAGATAAAACCTTAATAATTCAAAGGTAGTGAAAAAGAAAAATTTCAGATAAAACTACTCCTTGGTGATTCATAAAATGAGAGTCAATGGAAATTGGTGCTTTGAGAGTAACAAAAACATGCAGGTAAAATAAAATAAATACCATGGCTCCAAATATAATGGTGAAATGAAACAATCCGTCTGTGCAAGAAACTGAACATTATTTAATCCAATTTCTCTGCAAACAATGCTGAGTGCATTTGTAACAGCCTGGACAGCTAAAAATAATGTTAAAAAATGTAAAAAATAAATAAAAAATAAATAAAATAAAATAATTATTCATTCATTAATTTTCTTTTCGGCTTAGTCCCTTTATTAATCTGGGGTCGCCACAGCGGAATGAACCGCCAACTTATCCAGCATATGTTTTACGCAGCAGATGCCCTTCCAGCTGCATCCCATCACTGGGAAACATCCACACACACTCATTCACACACATACACTACAGACAATTTTAGCCTACCCAATTCACCTATTGCGCATTTCTTTGGATTTGTGAAGGAAACCGGAGCACCCGGAGGAAACCCACGCCAACACGGGGAGAACATGCAAACTCCACACAGAAACGCCAACTGACCCAGCCGAGGCTCAAACCAGCGACCTTCTTGCTGTGAGGCGATTGTGCTACCCACTGCGGTA
This sequence comes from Danio choprae, assembly GCA_903798125.1. Classification (NCBI taxonomy): domain Eukaryota; kingdom Metazoa; phylum Chordata; class Actinopteri; order Cypriniformes; family Danionidae; genus Danio; species Danio choprae. Next base: position 129,831 of record CAIGQW010056824.1, read on the forward strand.
TATATATATATATATAGTATATATATATATAGTAACAGCCAGTAACAGCATTTATCCAGCCTCTTCACCCTTCATCTTTGTGTATTACTCACATACACATACAGCAACAAGCAGAGGGCACTCTACAGTTTTTTGCTGCTTTTGGGCAACATTACTTTTGGGGCTTTTTTAGATTGCAACTATGCAATTTTTTTAAGGATAGTGTCTATTTTAAAATATTTATAATTTCTAAAGAAACAGTGCGTTGGCGGCCATTAGCCTGTCTTTGAGCAAAGACGGATTGTTCTTCCACAATATGGCGACAGAGATCATATAATAACCCCTAAGAGAAAAACAGCGTCATTTCAAACTACAGCTGATCAAATCATTATTAAACAGGTAAATGACTTTCTAAGTCGATCTCTCTTTTTTGTATGTTGTAGTGCTGCATTTATACCATAGTAATATTGTGATCTCCCGATTGCAACAGAGAAATACTGAGAAAACTCTGTAGAATGATGGCATTTTATGCCGTTCAGCCTTATAATCTTAAAATGTGAGCAAAATCACCTGTTTTGTCATCACTTTAGACATTACAGAGAATCATTCAAATACTAGCTCTAAAGTGACGTTGGTGAATGAGCAACGGTTTCTGCTGTTCTGACATCAGCTGCAGATGTGAAAGAATGGCGGAAGTAATTCCTCTTACAAAAGGGTTTTGAGACTCCGTGTTTGATTTCCTTTTTTATACACACGATTATGCCATCAAACTGTTGTGATGTGGCTGTATATCGTCACTGGTGGGACACTAACGCACGCCTCGCACCAGTGCCGATATACAGCCACATCACACTTGTGTGATATTGTTCACATATGCCCCCCTTTTCATTTTTTTCTTTTTCAAATATTTCCCAAATGATGTTTAACAGATCAAGGAAATTGTCACAGTATTTCCGATAATATTTTTTCTTCTGGAGAAAGTCTTTTTTTTTTTTTTTTTTGGCTAGAATAAAAGCAGGTTTGAATTTTTAAAAGCCATTTTAGGGTCAAAATTATAATTTTTTAGTTATTAAAACTATTATGTTTAGAAACGTGTTTAAAAATTCTTCTTTCCATTAAACAGATATTGGGGAAAAAAATAAACAGGGGGGCTAATAATTCTGACTTCAACTGTTCAACTGTATATTATAAATTCTATACTCATTTGGCCTATACACAAAAAGTCAACTATACATCTTTACATCTTTTCATTTTCGGGTGAAATATCCTTTTAAATTTTAATGTTTGATATGTCATCTGGATATTTATACATGCTTCCATGAGCCTTCCCCAGTCTTTCTTGAAGTAGAGCAACACAGCCGGTGACGATGTGGCAGAAATTGCAAACTCTGGCATCGAATTAAACTGTATATCAAGTGTGACAGGTCGAAGTGCACTTCTAAGGGGACAGGGAGCCCTGGGTGCTTTATGGGGTCAAGGTGGCTCCATTATGCATTAGCCTGTGGACAGAAAAAGAGAAAAGTATATGACAAAGCTCCTCTTCTCCTGCTGCAGTGGCTGTTAACCTTTCTGCCGGAGCGCCCACCTTTTATATCCAAGAGGGGCTGTAAAACCAGCAGCCTGCCGCGAAAAAAGGTCTGCTCATAAAAATCAATTACCCTGATTAGAAGGCGATTTGCAGAAGTCCTTCAAAGCCAACACTAAGACACAAAGCTAAGCTTATTATTGCGTATGAAGGTAAGAATGATGCAGAAAACGAATCGGTGCTTAATTCTGCGGGGAAACACTTGAAAAACAATCGAGTCTGAAAGCTTTTATGATCGTGTTTCCATGGCGCAGGCTTATATAAATTATACGTCTCACCTTTAAAAGTGAAGTATAAGGCCCACCTGCGGTAAAGGTGAAATGGCCACATCAGTTCCACATCATCCTCCCTGTGCATTCAAATCAGGAGCAAAGAACACTCGTAATGTAAATTACACTGGCAATTGATGACTAATGATGAGATATCAGTGCCGCTAAAAACTAATTCACTGTGACTTGCTTTAAACAAAGCCATTTGAGGTGAATTCGGTAATGTTATGAAGGCACTTTAGATTTTGAGAGGACCAAAGGTTATTATTATTGATAACTAAGCATTAGGAAGTTGTAGCATAATGCAAATTTGTCAATCACCTTAACTAAAAAAAAAAAAAAAAAAAAAAAAAAAAAACAAAAAAAAAAATCTAAATGATTTGAGGCCCAGACTAAAAATGCTGGATTGTTTAAACTAAAATGTGGCTAAAATCTCAGCGGGCACCTTAATGTCATAACAACATCGAATTGACATCTAATAGCCTACTGGCATCAAAAAAACATTTCTAAAATTGATTACAGCCACTGTATAGCCTAGTCCTGTATTTAATCGACATGTCTTTTGACTCATTTATTTTTTTATTTTATTTTTTTTTTACACCAATTTTAGATTGGTGTAAAAATTTGATGTACTTTTATCGTTAAGCTAGTTTACATGCATTGTAGGCCTACAAAATCCAATGTAAATTTGTCATTTGAAACCTTTTCTTATATATTTCTGTTTCTTTATTTTGGTGGTCAAGAGGGGCATCAATGTGTGGATGTCAAATGGATGTCAAGGTTTTGACATCAAATCAATTTATATTTTTTTACACGTTTTTTAATGTTGATATACTGACAAATTGATTTAAACATTTCAATTACTTTTTTTTAACCAAGCCTTTTCATTTTTTAGATTTGTCTATATTTTTCCAAATTTAGGATGAAAAATTCTCAATTAGGTTATACACGACTAAACTATTGACTTCAATATAACGTTACCAGAGTTTAATATCATTGACAGTTTTAAGTACACTGTAAAAATGTAGTGAGAAAATGTCAAGACAACAAATATTTTTATGTTGCTTTTACTTATTGAAAAAAGTTCATCAGGTTTCAACTAATTGTTTTAAGTTATACAAAGTTTAACTCAATATATATTTTTGTCAATTTAATTGATTGAAGTTGAGATGACTATTCATTCATTCATTTATTCATTCATTCATTTTCTTTTCGGCTTAGTCCCTTTATTAATCTGGGGTCGCCACAGCGGAATGAACCGCCAAGTTATCCAGCATGTGCTTTACGCAGCGGATACCCTTCCAGCTGCAACCCATCACTGGGAATTGAGATGACTAGAAAAGTTAATTTGATTCAACTAAAAAAATGTAAGGGCAGCACGGTGGCGCAGTGGGCACAATCGCCTCACAGCAAGAAGGTCTCTGGTTCGAGCCCCGGCTGGGTCAGTTGGCATTTCTGTGAAGAGTTTGCATGTTCTCCCCGTGTTCGCGTGGGTTTCCTACGAGTGCTCTGGTTTCCCCCACAAGTCCAAAGACATGCGATATAGGTGAATTGGGTAAGCTAAATTATCCGTAGTGTATGTGTGAATGAGTGTGTATGGATGTTTCCTAATGATGGGTTGCAGCTGGAAGGGCATCCACTGCGTAAAACATATGCTGGATAAGTTGGCGGTTCATTCCGTT
>CAIGQW010056824.1:138345-149300 GCA_903798125.1 Danio choprae
TAAATAAATAAACAAACAAACAAATAAACAAACTCAAATTCATCATTCAAACAATTAATTAAAAAACAAATTTACAATCATCAACAAACTCTACTGATAAAACTTGCTGTAATTTTCCTGAGACCTTTTCCCCTTGTTTCCTTAAATTTTTACCCCGATAGTACTTAAAACCACTAGTTGAGTAATCAGTCAACCAGCCCACTGACTAGTCAATAATTTCGATTTTTTTTAATAGCCGGGACAGAAAATTGCTGACAAGACTGTGACTTTAACATTTTCTGCACATGTATTTTTATTGGTTTTATTGACTCATTAAAACGCAAGCAGTGTATAAAATTTTCCCCATAAACTTGAACTCCAGCTACATTTTTCACATCATAAATGTCTGTACTGCAGTAAAGGACCAACCGCAGCCACACGGTAGTCTTTTACTGGTAGGTAAGAATCATAATTCCTCTCGCCTCAAGCATAAAAATTATTTCGGCACACATGAACACAAGCGGTCATAAAGGGGAACTGAACTGTAGAGCTCTTGATTCTGATATGCTTCAGTGAGACTTCATAATGCAGATGAAAAGAGCATAACCCGTCCCACATCACCTCTCTTCCATTCTGAACCTGCACTTCAACACCAAATTAGCAAATTCTTGGATGTGTCCCTCTTGTGCACTTGAGCGTACATGGTGCAGAATGAATCAGACATTAGTTTAGAGAACGGCACAGACTTATTTATTTTAACAGCTCTCTGAGATGCATGAACCTACTCATCTGTGAAACACAAGTCAACCACAAGCTCGCACATTATGTACAGCGTTGACCCTGAGGGAAAATGAACAGAAAATCCAACAAATATTCTCTCTTAATCAGCATATTCAATTTGTTTCCTTGTAAGAAACCATGTAAACATTCCAAAAAAATAACATTTTATTTCTCTCATCTGCAAATCCATATTTCTAATCAGTATCACAAACATTTACACATCCTTGAGAGAAAAAAAATGTCTCTCTCTCTCTTATTTTTTTTTTACTCTGTATATTCTTATTTAAACATCCTTCAAAGAAGATATGTTTATCTGAGAAGCAAAACTGCTTTAGGAAAAACACAAATTAACTATGGTTTTGCTAAATATGTTTTAACCATGGTATATGGAGTAAAACTATGGTTATACAAGTGGCAATAAATGTGCCAAAATGCATGGTTACAGTTTTATTATAAAACCATGATTAATTTTCATAATGGTTGTAAACAGACAGTGTGTATACTATCAGTCAGCATTACCAATTAATTATGAGAGTCCAACTGCTCCATCATGACATGAACTAGCAAAACCTCATTCATTCATTCATTTTCTTTTCGGCTTAGTCCCTTTATTATTCTGGGGTCGCCACAGCGGAATGAACCGCCAACTTATCCAGCATATGTTTTACGCAGCGGATGCCCTTCCAGCTGCAACCCATCACTGGGAAACATCCATACACACCCATTCACACACATACACTACAGACAATTTAGCTTACCCAATTCACCTATATTGCATGTCTTTGGACTTGTGGGGTAAACCGGAGCACCTGGAGGAAACCCATGCGAACACGGGGAGAACATGCAAACTCCACACAGAAACGGCAACTGACCCAGCCGAGGGTCGAACCAGCGACCTTCTTGCTGTGAGGCGATTGTGCTACCCACTGCGCCACCGCGTCGCCCTAGCAAAACTTAAAATAACATTTACAATTTATGTTGATTAAAGCATTTTATTTCTTCAGAATTGACTGAATATGGAGAAAGATACATTTTTCTTAAATTAAGTCTAATATTCTATGGTAACAAGATACATACTAACTTCTAAATTGTAAACAAATGCCTCTGTAAATTAATTTATTTCCTGTTTTCATCAGCATAATTTTGCAGAGTAAATACTTTGATAAATACTCTGTCTCAGAACAAAGGCTAATATGCTATAGTAACAAGCTACATGCTAACTCCAAAGTTGTAAACAAAAGCCTCTGTAAATAATTTCCTATTGTAATCAGCATTATTTAGCAAACCAAATGCTTTCATAAACACTCTGTCTCACTACTCTCTGACACATATGGCTATTTCTCTCACACACAGAGTCCAAATTCTGCTAAAAGATTCAGTGTTTATTCTCTGTCACACGCGGTTCAATTTCCTACAGTGTGTCAGAGCGGCTCCTGTGGAGAAGCCAGTGTTAAACACACTTCCATCACACTCCGTCTCACTATTTTTTGTGAACATCACTCTTTTCTTGTTCTGTTATCTTTCAGCTTCATGCTCAGATCTGTCTCAGGCAGATGATAGAGTTGGAAATACATACAAAAATGAGGGGGAAACAATAGACATCAAGAATGTGAATATGTTTTTGTTAAGGATGCAGGACATATTGGTGATCTTATCTGTGTTGGACAACAATGAGGCTTTTTCAATCTCCTATTGATCTCATTTTTATAATACTACATATACAGCTATGGAAAACGTTTTAGAGACCACTTGAGAGTTTCTATGGATTTATTAATTATGGGTTTGAGTAAAATGTTCATATTTGTTTTATTAAAGATCTGATTACATTTCAAAATGCCTAAAAAACTAATGCCATCAATTTAGAGCAGTATTATAAAAAAAGAAAGAATGAATGAATGAAGCCTCACGGTGGCGCAGTGGACAGCACGATCACCTCACAGCAAGAAGGTCGCTGGTTCGAGCCTCGGCTGGGTCAGTTGACATTTCTGTGTGGAGTTTGCATGTTCTCCCCGTGTTGGCGTGGGTTTCCTCCGGGTGCTCCGGTTTCCCCCACAATTCCAAAGACATGCGGTACAGGTGAATTGGGAAAGCTAAATTGTCCGTAGTGTATGTGTGTGAATGAGTGTGTGTGCATGTTTCCAAGTGATGGGTTGCAGCTGGAAGGGCATCTGCTGTGTAAAAACATATGCTGGATAAGTTGGCGGTTCATTCCACTGTGGCGACCAGATTAATAAAGGGACTAAGCCGAAAAGAAAATGAATGAATGAATAAATGAATGAATGAATGAATGAATGAATAAACAAATAAATAAATAAATAGTTAGTTACATTAAATGACAACTGGGTACGTATGTGTGTGTGTGCATGTGTGTGTGCATGTGTGTGTGCGTGTGTGTGTGTGTGTGTGTGTGTGTTGTGATTCAAAATCTGGGTTATTCCACCAAATACTAATCTCATTTAGTTAAAGCATTGGAAAATTGTTGCATAAAAACCTTTTTTTTGTTAATTTGGCCAATTAGATGTTTTTCATTTTTCAACATGCTTTATTTTAAATGAAATAAAGTGAATTGAAATTAAATGCCATGAGCATCAGATGCTGAAGGCACTATGAGCCTCACACATGCTCTGGTATTTGTGCATATGTGTGTAACAGACATGCACGCACAATAGCTATCAAAACCGAACCCACTGAGCATGTGGCCATTGGCATGATGCAGTTGAAATATCTCAAACGGAGCCAACAAGCACTGAAAAGGCTTTAAAACCACACAAACAGTGCAGCGCTCTGACTGATGGCTCGTGTCAAATCAAATAAGCTGAGCTGTTCTGATCTACAGCAGCGCTCAGCATAATTCTAGCCCAGACTCAGAAAGACAGCCAAAACAATTTCAATATCAGTAGTAATTCAGAATTTTTGGATTGCGTTACATAAAAAATGAAAAATAAATACAAATATTTTTCCAGTGCTTCACAATTTCATGTTACTTGTCGTTTTTTTGTAATTATCTTTGACATTTATTACTTCTGTCTGAAATTGGTTTGAAGTACATCTACGTGATAAAAGTGATGACAATTTATACTGTGATAAAACTATCACACTGTACAGATTAGAACAATATCCTTCATTTCTAATCATAGGAATGATTTTATTTTGACATATCAGACATATGTTAAGTGTTTAAATAAAAAAAAAATATATATTGTGATTTTATTCTGATAGCTATTACAAATATTAAATATAATAACAGTATATACATATATACATATCTTTGCACTTAATACTATTTTTATGCCTTATATTTCTTACATTTTTTTAAGATTACATTAATTTTATTCTGTCATATTTTGCTGCCCTACACACAAGGGATGCAAAATAAACGGTATTATTTCTTATCATGAATATTTAGGCCTATAAATTGCACATAACCATCAACAAAAGCATAGAGAGAGAAAAAGGACTTATAATTTTACAGTTTAACTTTCATTTGTGAGCGTAATTGTCTATTAAAATACAAACTATGCATCTAATTTTACTTTATTTTTAGGCTATATGTTGATACAAACAAAGACTATATTTTATTTCTAGGCTATTTTTAGATACATACGTAGTTTTACAAGAAAAGTATCTTAAAACGCTTGCGGTGTCTGTCATTGCTCTAAATCTGCTGGTTTCAGACCACTGACTGACTATTTTTCTGCATAGACTGCTGGGCGCTTTCATGCATTCACAATGGTATGATCTGTTTTAGGGGTGGACAAACATATTTATATTATCTAGGTAGTGTAGTTACTCAATGTAACTATGAATATCGGATCGCCAGAAAGAAAACAAAATACCAGCATTTACCTATCATTTCAGTCCAGAAATAAACATGGCCTAGTAAACCGCCCTAATCTGGGAGTGGAGCAGTTGCTCTTTTCCTCCTCGTTTCTTTGTTCTGTTTAATATATTCACTCCTGTTGGTTTACACGCTGAACGCCACACTATCCGATGACCTTTTTCCTCTGTTTTCAATCACCTTGTGTCTAAAGCCAAACTCCTCTGGGGCTTCGCTGGGTTCGTGAGCGGCTTACTAACATGCAGTTCCTGCTGCAGCCACTCGGTGGGGATATAAACAAAGAATTCATAGAGATGCACTTGCATAAACTGGAATTAAAAGAGTCTCAGCATCAGTCATGTTTAAGTACAGTCCACTGAAGCAGATTTTCTAAAGGCACGGACTGTGTTGGGACTGTATGTTAAGCAGTGAGAGAAAGAGAAAAGAGGGTAATGACGGGTCGGGTCATTGTCATTGTCATTGTCCTAGTAGTGGAACAGGGAAAATGCTAGAAATTTGCTGGCACAAGCATATCACGGCTGCACACATGCAAACTAAACAAAACTTTTTCCTGTAGCAAAGTCCTTCCTGCATGGCCATGGACAAACATAACTAGAAGAGGTCACAAAATAAAGTCAGGGTCATACATTCGGTAGTAGGGCTGCTTGCTATTGAGGAGAAGTGGGGAAAGTGACATTACATTATATATATAAATAAAATAAAAAGGTATTTGTACAAGATGACTTGAAGATATTACTGGTAAGTAAGTGTGTGTGTGTGTGTGTGTGTGTGTGTGTGTGTGTGTGTGTGCGTGCGTGCGTGCGTGCGTGTGTGCGTGCGTGCGTGCATGCGTGCGTGCGTGTGTGTGTGCGTATAAATAAAGAGCTCATACTTTTGATGTATCATTTTCAGTTTTTTTAGCGCAATTATTAATAAAATTTACTAGCAATTTTTTGAATGCTTTTTTCAGTCAACTTATTTTCTAGTGTGGAATATTTAGTTTTCTCATTATTTTCTTTTACATTTTTTTAAAACCTCAATTTTAAATGTAAGCCATTTTAAATGTAACATTTTAAAAATAACAGTTATGATGATTTTATTGTAATAAATTTGGAAAAATGTTTACAATAAATAATATATTGCTACTGTGTAAAACTTGCAAAATATAAAAAGCTAGTAATAAAAAACATTATTGTAAAGTTAAAATACTAATATTTTTATGAATTAATTTACTTATTTTCTCCTCATAACATTGGTTTTATTTCCATATATCAGCAGTCTTTCAGTTTAACTGAAAAAATAAAAATAGTTATTGTGAATTTATTGTGATAATTGAAAAGAATATTAAACAAAAAAGAAAACACACCACAACAACATTATTGTACTACAAAAAAGAGCAATAAATTAAATGTAATACTAACATTTACATCTGAGTTTCTTCATTCCTTAGACAACATTGGATATGTTGATATATTGTGCAGTCCTACACTCAGTTATTGAATATCCTTACATAAGTGAAGAGGAAAAAAAGACTTAGTAGTAACTTAAAATTGGTCATGTAATTTATAAACATGACCAATTTAATGCTATGATTTGTTCAAATATATAAAAAGCAATGCAGTGCTGCAGTAATTATCAAAATCATAAAATAATTTTCCTCAATAGTCACTATGGTACTATTTTTGTTAGTGTGTATTTTTATTGTGCAAATGGGAGGAGAAGGACTCTATCCATTAATATCAGCACCAGTGCCCTGCCGTATCGTGAATCTGACTGCGAGGGAATCTGGGGAAATCTGAGTCTCTCTGCAAAGCGTCATTTGAAATTTATGAGCAATTTCCTCAGTCACAAAAACAAACACCTGGAGGGAAGCAGTGCGGCAGAGTCACAACTCACAACAAAACACCCTCGCTCTACATCACTCAACCTCATACTGCTTCACTTCATCATTACAGTCTGCAAATCATGATAAAGACAATTGTTGAAACAGGTACAGTCCAACTCTTGATGCCAGCTCCAACCTCAATGTTCCAAAGTGGTTGCTAGGTTATAGGTCATTTCTCAAACTGATGTTTCTGGCTTAAGAGGCTGTATACTAACAAGAAGACTTTACTACTTTATGTGGGTAACTCCAAAAAGCTCCAATACAATCACCTCCATAATCCCAACTCTTATCCGGGTCACGGCACCAATTTAACACCTCTGGTTCTACTCTCATTTGTTTCAAGGGTGATTAAAACCATTTTTCCAGCATAAGAGGCACATACACTATTACTTTAATTCATTAGTCAATCAATAGTCAATTTGTCAGTAAATTGAGTGCCTCTTGAGGCAGTGTGCGAACTGACTATAGAGGGGGTCAAATATTCTCTTTCAGTAATATTTGTTAAGTAAGCCAAATTCATATATTTAATTTAATTACATCTCAATTATTAATCACACTTATGGTTGACGCCAACACCCTAGTGTTTAGAGTGTCGACACATAGCACTAAGGTGCTCAAGGTGCTTTGTCGATCTTTCCCTTCTCTCTGCTCCCCACACTTTCCTGTCCGTAATTTCCACTGTACATTAAAGTACAGTACCCCCCCCCCAAAATCAAACTTATATATGTTTTAAGAGTTTTGAGAGATTAGTGTATTCTGACCTACAATAACCTCTGATTGGCTATTTCAGCAGATGTGTGATTCTCAAAGAGCACCTATTTTTGATATAAAACATATGTTGACAAGTTTGCATTTTTGCACCACTTAATGGATGACTATGAAAGACTGCACTTATAATTTTACAGTTTAACTTTCATTTGTGAGCGTAATTGTCTATTAAAATACAAACTATGCATCTAATTTTACTTTATTTTTAGGCTATATGTTGATACAAACATAGGCTATATTTTATTTCTAGGCTATTCTTAGATACATACGTAGTTTTACAAGAAAAGTATCTTTAAACGCTTGCGGTGTCTGTCATTGCTCTAAATCTGCTGGTTTCAGACCACTGACTGACTATTTTTCTGCATAGACTGCTAGGCGCTTTCATGCATTCATAACTGGTATGAACTGTTATAGGGGTGGACAAACATATTTATATTATCTATTATTTTAATAATTAATTATTACTATTATTTAGGATACAGATCAGTGTAAACTATCTCTCACTATTTAAAGGGCAGACCACCCATACATCTTGTTTTGATGTCCTTCAGGGGGGAATCAAACGTTAATTATGGGGGTCAAACCCCATCAAACCCACCTATAATTCACACCCTATCTTTAGGTAGGAAAGTGAGGTTTACTCAGACACCTCTTCATTGCTGGCCTCCATTACACTAACCCCAATAACCTGCACTCCCAGCAGGGTCACGGCACCAGTTTAACTGCTCTGGTTCTACTCACCCTTCTCTAAGGAGAATTCAAACTGGCATTTTCAACATGGGAGTCAGATGCACTAATATAGATCCTAAAGACCGCTCCATTCACTCACTTTTTGAGTTGTATATATGTTTCCTAGCGGAGTAAAGTTAACTCTTTAACACAGCTCCTACTATCTGGCCTCCATAATAACCTCAGTCCCATCTGGGGTCATAGCCTTGTGGTTTCACTCACCCCACACTGAGCAGGAATTGAACCAGTGTTAACGACATGGGAGGCAAGTGCACTAACAAGAATGCTAAAGATTGTTTTACCTTTCACTAGTCAGTAGGTTTGTCACTTGCCAGTATGCACCCTGAGGCCAAGGCTCCTAGCAGCTGGCCACACCACCCTAAAACTCACTTCCCTATCTGGGGTTACTGCTCAAATTTAACCACTCTGCTCAGCCCACGCCCAGCAGAATTTAACCCCCTCCCATTCCTAACAGGATTCAAACCATGATTTTCAGACACAGATCTGAAAGCCTCACCTTTGGTAGTCAGTCCCTAGTACACCCCCTGAGGCCAGTTTCTACTAGTCACCCCGTTACATTCACTCCCTGAATACTCACTTCCATCCTTGTCCTGACACCAATTTAACCCCTCAGGATCTGCAAACCCATTTCAGAATGGGATTCAAACTGAAATTTTCAGAATAGGAGGCAGGTGCACTAACAAGGACTCCAAAGACTGCAGCTTTTGCTTGCTAGTGTGCCTTGGGCAGCTCCTACTAGCTGGCCTTCATTTTACTCTGCCCCCTGAGCCTCACCACCAAATATCATTCCCATTCAGGTTCCACTTTGAATGCGATCTGCAGTGGAGTTTCCAACATAGGAGATGGGCACACAAGCTTGTCCTTTAAAGACCATAGCCCTTGCTAGTTATAAGTTGTCTTGGCTGGTCACTAGTGTGCTTTTTGAGACCAGTGAAGTGAGGTTTATTTGAACAGCTCCTACTTGCTTGCCTCCATTATAGTCTCACTCCCATCCAGTTATTGGAATCAATGTAACCCGCTTGTAGATGTGAGTCTTGACTAGCTTGCTTATGTTACACAAACAATATTTCCCTTCTATTATTTCACTTCTACTATTTAAATATGTGGCTTAAAGTCTATGTGAAATCCAAATTTTCAATGCTTATCTTTTTCCAGTGCACATTGTTATTCTTTAGGTGAACAATAAATCCATGGAAGTTAATCGACTTGAAACAAAGATTCGTTTTGGTAATCATCAATCAAATTTGACCATTTGCTTCCATGTCCTTTTCTGTTGATGTCAGTTTGATGGCTTCAAACACAATATTTTAACCACACCCCTCTTACCATTAGTTTGCAATGAGGGAATGATGTGCAAAACGAAAGCCCCTCCCCCTACTTAATATTCAGTTTCAGTTGGATCAACATACTGAAATAAAAGTCTCAGCAACTTCCGATCCACAAACATTCCATCAAATTCCATTATCTTTCAATAACACGGCCAATGATTATTCTTATTCGATCTCTGTCTCAAAATATTTTGGCTTGTACTTCTATTAGTGAATCAGAATTTTTACCCCCTATGTAGTTCCTCATGAAACCTGCAATAAACCCATGAATGTAATACTTACAGTAGATAAAAAAGAAATGGTTTAAGAGAATTAATTTTGACATTACACAAATCTTACATTACCTATACATCACTCAAAACAGCACTAGGTTCACATAGGCTAGCGTACACACAAAAATGAAGTATACTTTGAATGTAAGTCAAATCTTTGTACGTTTTTTGTAAGACTTTGATTTTGTAAGTCAAAAAGCCCAATTCAAGTTCCATAAATATGGTTCAGATTCCTCCTTCAGTGTAAATCTATGGGATTATTACGCTCATTTTAATTTACCCGAGGCAAAAAAATCATAATCAGATCACTAAGAAAAATAATAGGTATAATTATGTCTGAAGCAGAAAATGCACTTTGGGTTGGGAGATTGTTTAAATCTCTAACCACAGGTATGAGCAATTATAAAACTGATGATTGCCTTAGCAAACACCGCTAATTAAAAACTATTAATACATGCTGTCCTCACCTTCAGGGAATCTACTTTAGCAAAAAAAAAAACAAGTGTTTGGGTAGCACTTTGCTAACAGCATAATTTTGTAGTTCAACATCCATCTGCTAAAAAAATTTGAGGCCCATCAATTCTCAGCGACCTGTCAAAAGTAATTGCCGCAATCATGATTTATTGCTGATCGAGTAAAACCTCCTTAGAACATGGATGTAAATGTAAATCTATTGACCTCTTAATGCTATGCTATATATGGCATGTCAACTAGAACGTCAATCCTCGTAAAAGTGAAAATTGCATCCTCAGCTCCACCAAACCCCATGATGATAACGGGCCATAAGACACACCATATGAGGACACGCTTCCACCAGCGAAACCCGATCAATCCCCGAGCAGATCTGCATGTAAAATCACTGCTGGGGGATTATCAAGTCATGTCTGTGATTCGATTAAGGAGGAGTTGTTTAATGATGTGTAGTTCTGAACTGCCAGTCTGTTAGGAAATGGCTACGGGCCATTCAGTCCTACGGTGAGTCATGCTCAGTTAGTCGCATGAGAAAAACATGAACTGGTGGGTCAGCGGCTTTATTAAAAAAACAGCAAAAACAGCAACAATGTGAAACATTATTGTTCAAAATAACTCTTCTCTCGATGTTTTGATATTTTTTAAAATTTAATTCGTTCTTGTGATGGCAAAGCTGAATTTTAAGAAGCTGTTACTGTGGTGATTTGGTGCCCATGAAACGTTTTGTATTACGATCAGTTGAAAAAAAAATGCTTACTAATTTTGTGGAAAACGTTACCTGTTGTTTTTTTTTGATGGATAGAAATTCTTATTTTTTTTAAATTCAATTAAAATAAATAATAAATAAATAAAATATAAACACACACACACACACACACACACACACACACACACACACACACACT
>CAIGQW010056824.1:154300-184772 GCA_903798125.1 Danio choprae
ATACAAAAATAATACATTGTGAGAAAAAACTCAGTTTTAAGGAAAAAACATGTAAAAATAATAAAATAATGAAAACGAAAATATAATACATTCATAAAAATATTAATATTAAAATATGAATTCATAATCATTTATAGACCAAAAAAACTACAAAAAAAATATTAACACAACATAGACTACAAATGTCACAATCACCAGCGACCTAGTCCATACAGATCGCTGGAGAACTACAACCAAAAGAACTACAAATCTTGTCATGCCCCTCACACACCTGTTCCGGTTCTCTGTTGATTACACACACACAGCTGGGAGCTGATCAAGGACTGATTACACAGACTATATATACTGCTCTGTTTGATACACACTTTGCTGATTCTTGTTGTTTGGTCATCAGGAAGCATTAGCCTAAATCTTTCCACGTCTGTTATTAATTCTTTGCCGCCTAGCCTGACCATTTGCCTGTTTTAGATGTACCATTGTATTATTCTATTATAGTTTAAAGATTCCATTAAATTAAAATAACGCTGTTTTTAGATATTAGTATCAGTACTGTACTTTTTTTTAATATCTATAAGCTAGTATCCTCCAAAACGGTGACAAAATTAGCATTTAGAAGAAATAAACTCTTATAAACATATAAACTATAAAACTATATATAACTATAAACATGTAAAGCTTGCAGTTTGTCACTTCTGCCTTACTGGATCAGCGCTTTTATTCACGTCCCCACATACTTCAGTTTCTCATCAAATCATGACCAATCAAATGCTCTCTAGCATCTGACATGCCTCCCCCCCTTCAAGACTCTTGCGCTCAACCACTCTCACTGGCAGAGCGGTGATAAAACAAGACACTATGTCCCACGCTCTCTTCATGTTTTGGTTGAGATTACAACAAACATCGAATAATAAAATGCACAATTCAAAGCACTTCACGGGACCTTTAAGACTTTCAGACTGGGGTGCATCAATTAAGATCTAAGAACCACAATATCAATCCCGTCAAACCTGCACTCACAATCTCAGAGTTTGATCACCGAAGACTGAAAGTGGCATGTCTGTTCATCCAGCTTTACAGCTTCATTACACCATAACATGCGCTGAGCTGATGAAGAACTTTAATTATGTAGGTGCATTAATCCTTAGCGGTGGCCCACAGGTGTGTGTGTGTGCGAGTGCGCCTTTGTGTGTGTGATAGAGAAAGAAAGAGAGACAGAGGCTGTTGTTTTGTGCCCTGTAAGAAAGACTCAGCAGTCGCCTTCATGCTGGGGTCTTATTAGAGAGAAGGTACATGAGATTCTGCTGCTTCACGCTGATATGAACTGCAGGTACTCTTGATAATTGGCGGCGCTAGTTGAGGACATGCCACACTCTTATTCGATATGGGAAAAACACCATTTTACTGCTGCCACGGAGAAGAGCCATCATGCTATTCATATCGGAGGAGAGGGGAATAATAAGACAAAATAATGAACTTGGATGTCACGTCTTATATAACACACATTTTTCGGCCACAAATGATCCGCAAACATACACACACAAGCTCTGCTGCAAATCACAGTGGCCTGCCTATCTAGACAGCATTATTTAAAACTCCACAAGTAGGCAGTTAATAATCACATTCTGTAAATCTGGCAGGTATAAGAGCGCCGTAGCATCCCAGAATGCAATGCGCTGACGGAAATGTCAATTATAAATACAAGTGTATTTCATTGCAGTTTGGGTGCTATACAGAACGCCTGCTCAGATTTATTGTGTTCATAATAAAAAGTTTATATAGCATTAAAAAGTTTTTGGTGAACACACTATTAGATGTACAGGTATGTTGCTTCAAATATATGTAGCTTGTGTCGCCATGCACATTTTGATGTTTTGATCTAAATCACTTTGCCTGAAATAAATAATTGAGCAAAATTTGTTTATCGAAGATAACGTTAAAACATAACGCAATGTTCCCAAGCATATGTCGTAATCATTAGCTTAGCAACATGCTAACGGCAGTACTGGATTCAACTGTGTGTCACTTTCCATTTTGGCTGATCCCTTTTAGCATACCAATCATACATTTACTGTTTTAATCAGGGCTTGACATTAACTTTTTTGATCACCAGCCACTGTGGCTAGTAGTTTTTCAACATTACTAGCCACTCGCCATTTTCACTAGCCACAATTTTGTTGTTAGGAAAATATATATTTATATGAATGCATTTGACTATACATACATTTTTATTCAACAAAACTTTTCTTAAAAAAATAATAATAAATTGACATAAAAATTAAAAATAGTTATTGTGATGTATCTAGAACTATGCACAGTATAATCTGTCCTGGCTAAAGGTCCCAGATCACCAGTTCACTATACATAAATGGGAAGTTAATCTCCTATCAAGCAATGTTATTGTAAAGGATGATAATTAAACCACAAATAAAAAATACCTCTAAAAGAAAGCAGGTGAAAAACATATTGTGTGTGTTAATGAAAGGATGATCTCCTGCACACAGTTAACATTAGGCCCATTAATAATATGTTCAAAGAATGGTTAAAGCGAAAGTGGCAACCTCTGCTGCTTACACAAAGACACTTAAAAAAAAAAACTCTTGAAAGCAAGCACTACGAGCATCTCTTTTTGTCCAGTCTATTTAAAAGGGAACCAATCGCATCAGTTGCGTTTCCAGGCACGGTTGCTTCACGCAAGGAACAAATAAACATTAGCCCAGATCACATCAGCTGTGCGCGCGACCTCATTGGGTATTAACCTGCTTTCTTTTGCTCGCGCGAACACAGTTGTTTTTGTCCATTGTGCTGCTTTTCGATGGGCATCCTTATTGTTTTGCTTTTCAAGAAAACTACAATTTCAAAATTATTTTTCAACCGGCCAAAGTGGCTAGTGAGTGTGGTTGTCTAACCCGCCACAGCTGAAATCTACCGGCATTTGGCAGGTTGGCGGGTGCTAATGTCAAGCCCTGGTTTTAACCCAACAAAACAAATATAGAAACATTCCTTGTTAACCCCATAAAGAAACCTCACTTTTACTCAGCCTTATGTCACTGCAAACCTATTAGAAATTAATTCCTCTTCAGAATGAAAAGTTGTTGCATGTTTGATATGCAAATCAAATACATAATTGAGTGCTGCAATCAATGACTTTTGAAGAGACATGATTGCATTATATGATGAACAGATCAAATTTACTGTAACCAAATTTTGATGAGGGAAGATCAAGCATGTTTGCCTTGTGTGCAAGAGCCAACGAAGTTCATTGTTGGATGTCACATAACACTATTAGCTTCCACAAGAACAAATTACATTTGTTTTCTTGCATTAAGCTGGTAGAGTTGAGCTTCTGTTTGCAGATTAGTGATGGACATAAATCTCTTAGATGATTGAGCAGTATGGTTCAATTTGCATTTATGTTCTTTTCTACTGTCAAAAGAAGCACCTTTTTGGCACCCATTCCTAGCACAACAGTAGGTACCAAAGGGATGGAGCTAGATTAGCTGCTGAATAACAAGGGAACAACAACAGAGTACCATTTTTAAACGCACCTGAAACAAGACCCTGTAATAATACAGTGATGGCTGATGGATGAAAGAACCATGCTCAAACAAATGTTGTCTTCAATGTGATCTGCAGTATGTCCTCTATTGTTGTTTACGAGGCCATTCAGATATAATGTCTACACTTGTGGAAAGTATGAGAGGCACTGCTTCTTTTTTTTTACACATGCCACATGTCCACGTTTGAATTAATGAACTTAAGTTGGCAAAAGGCACAAGATGTGAACAGGGACATAATTTTCTTGTTTGAAATTAGTTGAAACAACACAATTCTTACGTTTTTTTGGGGGGGGACAACTTCATTGTTTTATGTTCAATCCACTTAAATTTGTAAAAATGATTAAGTTGACATTCGATTTGTGTTGGGACAACATGAAGGAATTGTGTGGAATCCAACATTGTTTACATTGTTTACAGGTACACCCTGCTCACCAAGAAAGCGTACTGTTGGCAAGTAGAAATGCAAGCCTGATCAGGGTGACCCATACTGAACCATAATCTACTATAGTGAACTGAAGCACTAGGTATAATGTTTCATGAATCTGGATCATAGTACTTAAGACAGGATCAGTAATCTGCCACTAGGTGCAGCAGAGGTCATTGTGCAGCCAGGCCTGTGACCTAATCACGTTTATACTTTAAAACCAGGAAAGGGAAACACTGTCCTTCAGAGTTCAGCTCAATCCCTAATCAAACACACCAGAAAAATATAAGCCATGCCTTCAGGATTGCTTGAAAATTACAGGCAGCTGTGTTTGATAAGAGATGGAACTAAAGGCTGACTGATAGTGGCCCTCCAGAACTACAGTTGGCCTCCTCTGTCCTGGATAGACAACTGACAACTGACATTATCAAAAACATTCCTGAATGTCATGCAGACACGCACTACGGCCTCATGGGAATTTGACTGACAGGTAACAGGACTCTACATCGAAGCTTTCACAGCAATGCAGCATGTATCGGAGGACATATCAATGTGCGCCGCCACATCCCACAGACCCGACTGATGTCATGAAAAAGCTGACAGATATCCCTCCCCATAAATTCTCATCTTCCTCGCAGAATTCATCTCCATCAGACAAGCGCTCGGCCCCTCGACTCGCTGACTGACAGTCACAAAGTTAAAAGCCCTTATACACCACAGACAAAAAGCTCATAGCGTAGCTCCTCATCTGGCTGTTTACATCCTCTAAACACTCCTCTCAGCTTCACACTGAGCCCATTGACTCCTCTTTGAGGAGCGTGCATGTGACGGCTCTGAAAGGAGAAGGTTGACTCACTTGTGGAAATCTGTCTATTTTCACACTGAAAAGCTAACGGTTCCAGACGACGTTCGCTTCAGATGGAGCCAAGTTTGGCCACAAAAGGCTCTAATTTGGAAGGAACACGAGGAGCCAATGAAGCTTGAGAGCATTCCCTCGGACCCGGCACTTGGCATGGCACTCGGTCTGGTCTGAGAGAGTGAATGAAGGCTGACACTCTGTGGCATCTCTGTGAGAGCGTTATAGATGACAGGCCGGGCCGCTGCTTTTGACTGACAGGCCTCTTTTCAGCAATCACTCTCTATTGAGACGTGAACACAGAAAGTGGAGACGTCTCATTGTAACAATGACCGCTGATGAGGTTCCCACAGGTCTACTACAACACACACACATATAAAATGGCTCCATCTTTAGGCTGTCATTTTGTGTCTATTATTTAGGGATGCGCTGATATAAAATTTCTGCACTTAAAGCGTTAGTTCATCCAAAAATGAAAATAAGTTCATTATTTACTCTCTCTAATGTGGTTTTAAACCTTTATGAGTTTCATTCTTCTGTTGAACATTAAATAAGATACGTTGAAGAATGCTGGTTTCTGGCATTCATCAACTTCCATAATAGAAAATATATATTTACTATGGAAATCAATAGGTTCCAGCAACCAGATAGGTTTCAAACAAGTAAATGGTGAGTAAATGATGACAGAACTTTCATTTTTGGCTGAACTATCCCTTTAAGGCCTTGATACACTCTTAAAAACATAGTTAAAAAGGTTCTTCATTAGCATCCATTGTTTCAAGAAGAACCTGTAACATCCAAAAACCCGTTACATTGCACAAAAGGCTATTCCCAGTGAATAGGGTTAATTAGATTATTAATATATTCTTAACACCAACAAACAGGTTCATCGAGATCATGGAAATACTCTTTCCAAACCCAAAATGGTTGTTCTACGGAATCACTGCGAATACTCTATTTTGAAATCTTTATTTGTAAGAATGTACTGTATGCAGTGTTTGCATATTTAAGCAAAACCTAGAGCAATGCCATTACAAATAAAATTAGGTCAAAAAAAAAATTGTTTAAAACATGTTGCCATAAAGCAAATTATTTGGAATAATGCATTCAGGCTGTTAAATCCATTGATCTTGCATTGGCTTGTGGCGATTACGTTACATGTGTCCTTTTGTTGGAAGTAGTGCAAATCAGAAGTAGTGCAAATTAGCATTGTCATTTTCTTTGTCGTATATAGTATCTTAATTCCATAAAATATTCTCTATGATCGTCACATTCCATTGTAGAATTAAACATTTTTCATATCCACCCACTTTGTAATTTAAAGTAATTTCACATTTTCTTTTAAAAATAGGAAATAATTAAAAAATGTAAAATATAGTAATGCTTAATTTGTTTGCAAAACTGCGAACACAATCTGTTTGTATTCACTCATGTTGGATTGGGTTGTAATGGAGATATACTATTCTGTCCATCACCTTTAGTGACTTTAAACCGCTAGCACAAAGAACGAGTAGCACAGCGTGGCATCGTGTCACCGCATCCATGACAACCCGATGTTTCACTTTCGCTTTTGTGAGGAATGCGTCAGCACAAACGATCAGAAGCACCACACTGTGAAAAATGCTGGGTTCCACACAATCCCTTCACGTCATCCCAATGCAAACTGATTAAGTTAACTTAAGGTTTTTACAATTTTAAGTTGATTGAACATAAAACAGGCAGCACGGTGGCGCAGTGGGTAGCACAATCGCCTCACAGCAAGAAGGTCGTTGGTTCGAGCCCCGGCTGGGTCAGTTGTCGTTTCTGTGTTGAGTTTGCATGTTCTTCCTTGTGTTTGCGTAGGTTTCCTCCGGGTGCTCCAGTTTCCCCGACAATCCAAAGACATGCGCTAAAGGTGAACTGAATAAACTAAATTGGCCATAGTGTATGTGTGAGAATGAGTGTGTATGGATGTTTCCCAGTACTGGGTTGCAGGTGGAAGGGCATCCGCTGTGTAAAACATATGCTGGATAAGCTGGCAGTTCATTCCGCTGTGGCGACCCCTGATAAATAAAGGCACTAAGCCGAAGGAAGATTAATGAACATAAAACAAATAAGCTGTACCTAAAAAACTTAAGAATTGTGTTGCTTCAGCTCATTTTAAATAAGTAGTTTTAACAAGCAGTAAAAATATATTGTTATGAGTGCATGCCTGTAATAATCCATTTGTCCAAATGATGTGAATTCTGCAGCATGTGTATGTGCGTAGAATTAGACGTTTTTCACTTCCACCCACTTTTCAATTTAAAGTCATTTCACATTTTCTTCGCACACAGAACAAGTTCCGATGCACCTGATGATCAGCTGTTTTTAACATTCAGCAAGATGCTTGATCTTGTCGATAATTTCCTTTATTGGCCAATACACAGATACATTGCCACTATCAATGCTATCATAATGGCTTTCACCGAAGCGTCGTTTCTTCTTCAGATGAATTTCCCTCACCTGCACCTCCCCTGAGCCGAGAGTGAGTCATGAAGCCTCTTCTATCTCCAGCAGTACAATCATTCTCTGCCACACGGAGCACGCTCACAACTCTCATGATGTACTGATGGAAGATAAACCTCCACTGAATTTTTGCGCCAATCGTGTCACGCACAAACACCCAGACGCGTTCACAGCTGTTCCGTGCCTCATGGGGCGTACAATCCACAGGCAGTCGCTGTTCGCCTGTGAATTAGCCCTGCCACTAAAAAGCTGGGCTGTCATTTATAATGTGCTCAGACATCTTCCACTCACAACTCTTCTGAGTCACTCTGAATCCTGTCTGTTAGCACTCACAAACGCAGCTAGAGATAAGACAGAATTGGGTGGCGGAAAAAAAAAACGCTGACTGAAATTTCATCTTTGATTTCACAAAGACGCGTTCATTATGCAGACGTTCAGAAGCGTGTACCCACGCAATGCTGATTTTCTCTGCACAAAAGGGCAATTCTTACAAACACTGTCAAGGCATGTCACATTTCACCTTGGCATCAAAAACAAGGAATTGCATTTTGCATAACAAACCTTAGACCAAGTTTGAAGGATGTTAACATGAACATAATTGTCTTTGTGCATTAAATAAATATAGAGAGAGAAATTAACAGTAATATTGGCAAATATACCATACTCATATATCATACTCTCATGTTGACATCATGTGATTAACTATGCCACTGAAATTATTAACAGAAACAACATATTTTTAGTCAGTAGTTTTTGATTCAGCAAGGTGACAACGGCTGTGTCCGAAATCGCCTACTACTCAAGTATGTACAACATTTAAATTTACCACATGATCGTTAGAAAAGTATGTTCTATATAGTATGAATGTGAGTAGTATGAATGGAACTCAGATGTACTACATCTGACATTTGCAACACAGGCTTATTCTGATTACGTACCCCTATATACATTTCTGGAGAGAGCAAAATACGTCCCAGGAGTTACGTTTTTTTTTTTGCAGTTTTTGTTTTCGCAAATCCACCAGATGTGTACGCTTTTTCAGATCTCAAATTTCTCTGGCGAGTGCTATTCACGCCTGGTGTTCTCAGAATGAGCTACTATTTTTAGAATGAGCCTATGTTGGCCATTTGTCATTATCATGTGACCTACCGACGTCAGTTGCGTCACTTCACTTCCATTCATAAATTCTCTCCAGTTACATCATGGGATAGCGCATTTCAGAAACTCGCCGGAAGTAGGTCATCCAGGTACTTCTCACATACTGTTTTTCGAATACTATGAATTCGGACATACTACTCGGCTCACATATTGCTTTTAACAGACTATCTAGTATGGAAGTATGCGATTTCGGATTTCAGTCAACATTTTTAAAAACAATGTAACAATGTTAAACCTCTGGGAACTGAAAGGGCTTTGGGGTCATGGAGAAGATTTTTCATGCCCTGAATATTTTTTTTTATTATTGTATGAATATTAATGGCTAAATCATGATGATATTACATTAATCATAAACTGTACTACACTGATATTTAAACAGCATGCATGTACACTCTTGAATTTTTGAGAAAATAGTTCAATGTGTGATTAGGAAAAAAATTATTTTAAATTCGAATAATGTTTAATAATATTCATTTTATTCACTGGGTCTCAGAACAGATGAATACACCTTTAGTGAGCCAAAAAAATTATCAGCTTAATAATAAAGCTTTATAATAAAGCTTTCAGCTTTACAATAGAACCCAAACTTATCACAGTTACGCAAATTAGCATTGTCAGTTCATCAGACTCACTTGACCCTCTTCTTTTTTTTCACATGCACATCCTGACATTTACTTAATTGAATATGACGCCTCAAATGTAATTCCAATGAAAAAGCTGTTATTACGGGAACAAATATTTACACTCTCCAGTTCCACCAAACACAGGCGCACTACTGCAGACTCGTGCCTTTGAAGTGTCAACAGGAGAAGCAAAGAGACTACAACAGAAAAGAGAAAATCCACAGTGTCAGAAAGAAAGAGAGAGACAGAGAGAAAGAGCTGGAGAGAGAGAGAGAGCATTTCAATTAGCTTTTCTAATACTAACAGAGGGGCAGGGCTGGCAGCCGGAATGATTTATCAAAGTTATTGCTTCTCTTAATGAGAAAACATGTCACAAGCCTGGCTTTGTAGAATGACAAGCTAAAACCAAACAGAGGGAGGAAAAAAGGCCTTTTTTTACGCACACAAAACCCACACTACTGGTGTAATAACAAAGCCCTTCTTTTCAATGCTAAGGGAAAAATCAGGCTCTTCACTCAGCCATCATTTCATAATACCCAATCCATTATTAGAATATTCATTTGCACTCTACATATCATCATTTCTGGGTTTGCTTTTAATAATCTGTGAGTGGAAAAGGTGACCTCTGTCATGGTGTAACCTGTCTGGAGCTGTTCCTGCAGTGTGGGAGGCTTTTGTGGCTGGTAGAAACACAACACTGTGTTATAATGGAGGCAAACTACATTGTGTGGTACTACAGTGGGTAGGATGAAAGATCCACAATCATACAAAAAAATACTGGCTATAAGAGACTTTTCCCAAAAGGGAAGAATTTAGATCGCTTGTTATGCTAAAAAGCAATGTGATTAATTGAAAAGTGAGATATATAGCGAAATGCAAAACAAAGGAACAAATAATGCATGACACATGAGATTGACCAATAATGAATATAATATTGCCTGTAGTACATGCACACCAGGACTTGATGCGGCAAATGCTACATAGGCAAAGAAAGAAATTTTTCAGGGTTTTTTTGTTTTGTTTTTTTCACAAAAGTGTTCTTGGAGCTTTATATGGTTACAGTTGAACCACTGAAGTCACACATGGGATGCTTTGACAATATTTTTGGTTCTGTCTCTGGACCGTCGATGCCTATGGAGGGTCAGAGAGCTCCTGGATTTAATCTAAAATACCTTAATTTGTGTTTCGAAGATGAACGAACATCTCAAGAGATTTGAACGACATGAGGGTGAGTAATTAATAGATAATATTTATTTTTGGGTGAGCTAATCCTTTAATGCAAGTATCTAATTAACCAATCACGCGGCACAGACGCAATGTAGATATGACCAAGATGATCTGCTGAAGCTTAAACCGAGCATCAGATTTTCATACACCATCTCTAGGGATCACACAATGCCTTAAACTTAAATTCTTGCATTGCATAAGGACTGATTTTTAAGACTGAACCCTCCTCTCTCTCAAATATGACTTATCTGTGTAAAAATGAGATTTCTAGCCAATCAGAATCACTCATTCTTCTCCTTCTCAAACATGTACTTTTGCCAGTCTGATCACCATAATCCAAAACCAAGAGTATAAGAAATGCAGAGTCTCTACCCAGAAACTTTTCCGATGTCACTCAGAGGACAAAAGTTAAGAGACTTTTTTCCTTCCTCCTCATATTTTCAGAATCACACACATTTCCGCCATACCTGAGACTACATGAGCGCTGGCGCAGCAGGAGGGCTGGAGCAATTTCCACTTGGGACTCTCATGTGTGTGCGAGCGTGTGTGTGTGTGCTGAAAAGTCAGCTTGTTGCTGTATGAGTCATGCAACACAATATATCCCAGTGATCAAGAAATAAAACGCATAACTCTTTGAATCTGCAGCGGATATTCATGTCATTCCACCACGGAAAGGACAAAGCAACTTCAAAGAAGAGAATAAAAAAACAGTTGAAAGTTTTGAAATATGAAGAAAATCTCGTCACTGAGGCCGGAGGGAGTTTTATTCAAAAGAAGGATCTGGTGTCTGTCAGAGCGTGTGTAGGGGCTAACAAATCAAAATTCACCAAAGTAGATGCTTGCACTCTTTTGCGGCAGGGTTTTGTGGTCCCGTCGGCAGTGCAGTGACACTGACTGACATTTTGCCTTCTGCTAGCATCCCAGAGAGTGCTTATCCTAACTGTGACCCACATACTGTACTTAATCCACCACTACAATACATACACACTTAACCACAAGATCCGCTTTCACATGCACAAAAGAGCTTGCTTTAGGAAAAAAAAAGAGTGGAAGTGAAAAGAGTAGGATGTGGGTAAAATTACTGAGGTCTGAAAGGGGCATTGACCGTGCAGAGGGGAAAACTCTGTCTGAATGTGGAATTCTGATGGGAATCAGGCTTGAGGTTAAATAAGTTTGAAGCTGAGGGGATTGAATATATAAAGAGCAACAACTGCTTTTAGACCTCAGTGTGAAGTCATATATCGCCACAAAGGGGGTGATTTTGTATTGTCTCTCTGGAATACCTGATTCTGGTTGGTCAATCATGACATTCCAAGGCATGTTAAGGGACAAAGCACATCCATGCAGTTGTTTTTGTAGAATAAAACCGAGGGCTGTTTTATAAGACTGAAGGACTTAATTCAGCAAAAATAACTGCCTGGATGTACTTTATCCCACTTATTACACGGCTACGTGCCATAAAACTAAAATGTTAAACATAAAACATTGTTCTGAGCCCTAATAGTTTATTTATTCTTTAATTAAATGCAAAGCTGACCAAAACAATGGCTAAATGGAACATACACCAACCTATGTATCATTTAGTCACAAGATGGCGTCAAACTGTCAAAAACACAGGTGCATGTTTTTGCAAAATAAAGCTAAAAACAATTTGAAAACTTCTTTAAACAATCTTACTGACCACAAACTTCAGTGAAAATTAATTTTGAGCATTTATTTTCAGAAAATAACAAGTCAACCTAAATATATTCTTAGTTTGAGACCTCAGTGGTCTCAAACTCAATTCCTGGGGGGCCACAGCTCTGCATAGTTTAGCTCCAACCACCTCCAACTCACACCTGCTTAATAGTCTTTAGTTGTCTTGAACACCTTGATTAGTTGGATCAGCTGTGTTTGATTAGGGTTGGAGCAAAACTGTGCAGAGCTGCGGCCCTCCAGGAATTGTGTTTGAGATCTATGCCTTACATATGCCTTACTGAGAAAATGTATATATATATATATATGTCTGTGTGTGCGTGCGTGCGTGCGTGCGTATGTGAGGGTGTGTGTGAAGGAAAACAAGTTTAAAGTAATTTTTTCTCAGTTCCACACACTATCGAGTTAAGGACTAGATTAACTGTACCAACAAAGCTATTGGGGCAAAAACCATGCTTACCATGGTAAATTCCTGAAAGTAAATCCAGCCTTCAACTCTCTACACTTAATCTCTTGTTCCCTGTCCTCTCTGCTTGTAAAACAGGCTGAGGGGCTAGCCACATTTTTAATTTGCCATGAGGGAATTGAGGAAACTCTTGAGCCTTGGCGCAGTAAAAGCCTTCAGCTCTTTAAACTTCACAGCCAGTGTCTCAGCCTCCATCTCTGTGCTCTCCCAGCTGAAGTTTGGCTCTTTCTGAACCCCAGCGCAGCTGCAGGGCACAGTCCTGTCTACTCACAGCACACTCGCACCAATGTGCCATGCATTAAGATCTGTGCGTCTGAAGTTACGCCTGCCAGTTTTGCTTAACATTTTATCACTTATCATGTGGAAACACGCCGTCTCTTCTTCGCAGCAGATTAAAAAAAGCCTGTCCCTGCTGTAGGACACCACATGCTTCTGTCGGCTCCAGGGATGCTTTTCTGCTTGACTTTTCTGTCACTCGTCTTGAAAACTTCTGCTGTCATGTACTGTAGTTCAGACAGGGAACGGCATATTAATGAGCTCTGTTTTTCCAACAGTGATCCATATATGTGGATTGGAAAGGACAGACCACGGAAACACACACACAGATGAGTCTGTGTGAACATGGTGAATGGCTGTGATTATCTGAGGACCCCCTGAGCTGCAGGTGGGCCACAATCTTCAAACAATTATATCATTAGTCCTGAGGAACTCGTATTAGTCCTGAGGAATTAGTACTGGGGCACGTTTACTGACTAATGATCATCTAACTGTGTTTGTAATTTGACTTAATGATTTCATTTTTGTGTCTCAGGGCCCCCTAAAGGAATAAATTTAAACCTAAATGTAATATATATATAATATATATAAACAAAAGCTAAAATAATGGGAAGGACATTATTCCACAGTTTTTTATATTATATTTTTCTTTTGGAGAAAGTCTTGTTTTAATTATTCTGGGAAAAAAAATAAAAATAAAATAAATAAATAAAAAAAAAAATAAATAAATAAATAAATAAATAAATAAATAAATAAATAATAATAATTAAATAAAATATAAAATAAAATAAATTAATTAAATTAAATTAAAATGTTGTTCTATCTTGCCTAGTTATCCTAATTATCCTAATTAATTAACTAATTAACATTAATAACAGTAAAGTTACTATACAAAATACTAATAATAATAAAACACTGATACATTTATTAATTAGAACAACTTTATATGAAAATTATATACTACATTTTAAATTGTCCATTTTAGCACTGTGATGCCATCACGAGAAAATAATTGGCTTAGTGGCATCAGTCAGAATATTTAATCTAGCGCATTCCTGCTTTATAGTGATCTCAATGACACAAAATATGGTGTTATTTCTGCATTGTAAGATAAGGACAGCAGAGCAAAAAAACAAAACGCTGGAGTGATGTGATCGAGCCACTTCTTCTTTTGATGAAATAAACCCATGTGTGAGCGAGCGGACAAAAACGCACAATCGCACGCTTGCAGAAAGAGTCAAACACACACTTACAGAGTCAAACACACACTTACACACCAGCAGAGTCAAACGCACTGCACAACATACAAAACAGAAAGCAGGAGACTGAATTATATTTCATTTTTTAGTGTTTGGGATTTGCAAGTAAAATAACCTCGCTGCCAAAAGCGAGCGTCTGAATGCATTACACGCGGCTAGGTTTATCCTTCTGAATATACACACAAACATATAAAAGACTGGCAGCGTGTGTGTTTGTGTGTTTGTGACTGACAGCGAGTGATTTATCTACTGTACAGGACACTGATTCACAGCCTCCTGCATCTTCATGCATATCAATGCTGATGTTGTTCTCATTTACACTGCAGGCTTTTATTAAAAAAGAGGGAGAGATAGAGAGTTTACTTGACCCCAATAACAGACAAAAGCCAGACTGCCGTGCAAATGATATCAACAGATTTCACAGTGTAAATAAACCTTTTCAGACCTGACAAAATCCTACTCGGAAACATTTGTAGAGGCGTTGTTTGTTTACCCATGGTAATGCGGTTAATAATAAATGACCCCCACATTTTATGCATCTGCTAATACCTGATATAAAAAAATACACGTGATACTATGAAGATGCATGGAATGAAATGTAATGCCTTTATTATTTATATATGTATATATTCATTCATTTTCCTTTGGCTTCCCTTTATTCATCAGGGGTTGCCACAGAGGAATGAACCGCCAACTTATCCAGCATATATTTTACACAGCGTATGCCCTTCCAGCTGCAACCCAGCACTGGGAAACATCCATACACACTCATTCACACACATACACTATGGCCAATTTAGTTTATTCAATTCACCTATAGCGCATGTCTTTGGACTATGGGGGAAACCGTAGCATCCGGAGGAAACCCACGCGAACACGGGAAGAACATGGAAACTCCACACGAAAATGCCAACTGACCCAGCCGGGACTTGAACCAGCGACCTTCTGGTCGTGAGGTGACAGTGCTAACCACTGAGCCACCATGTCACCCGTATGTATATATAATTATATTTTTATAAAATAAATATATGTGTGTACTGTATGTTGGTTTCAGTGTCTGGGGCTCACTTTGAACCGTTTTCATTATGTTGTTTCAGGTGTTTGTGTGTGTTCAATTATGTTTTTCATTTAATTATAAAAAATGTTGTATTCAAACATATTTTGTATATATTGGTACGTCCATGTACCTACTGTATTTGTGTTGGGCATTAAATAAATGTGATGAAAACTGAAAAAAAGTGTTGAATTGGTGATGAAGTATGTGGTGAAATTATTTAAAAAATGTAAGTAATTGATTATTATATATATTTTTATCTTTATAAATTTTGGGGGGCCCTTTCAACAATTTATATTGATAATAATTAGGAATGGGATGGTTCATGAAAACAAAAAAAAAGTTCTCTTATCATGGATCGGTGTGTGCGTGTACATGACCTTGAGAATAACTTTTTTTTTTAATACTGTAAATGGTAGCTTATAAAGCTATGTATTATATGCTGATGTATGGGATTTCTAAATGTAACAATAGGGATTTTTTTTACCACAAAACCATGATACAAACCAAACCGACAATTTTGTGAACCATCCCACCCTTAAAAATGATAGATAAGAATAGACAGAAGAGAGTAGAAATGACATAAGCCAGACTCATCCTTATGCCTTGTGAGAATTTAATGCCTTTCCCCAACCCTGACCAATCAAACTCATTCTCCCACTCTGTCCACAGCATCCCTCCTCTCAACATATCCATCATCTATCAGAATCTATCTCTCTCTCTCTCTCTCTCTCTCTCTCTCTCTCTCTCTCTCTCTCTCTCTCGTTTTGCAGTCGTCCTCCTGCTGCTCGTCTCTGGTTTTGAGGTGATGAGTCTGACAAACTTGTTTCATCTCCAGACATTTCCAGAGCACTAAAATACAGCAGCAGTCAGCAGCAGCTTGAACACATCAACATGCCCTAATAAGATTTTAATTAATCCCAAAATGTTACAACTGCCTTTGAGACTGAAAAGCTAAAACAGTGTTTGGCTACATCAAAAAAATTAAAACGATGACAACATGCTGTGCACAGATTTGCATTAATTTCTCACGGCTCTTTATTACAGCTCTATATTGAGGCCCGGACAGGTGGAGGGAGAGATGATGCTTCTATAGTTCATACCTGACACTCCAGATCTTGGGTTTTAAGCTTCTTTTTCTTTTGGTAGGGAAGATAAGGTAATCCCTTGAAAAAGCATATTTACACAGGCCAAGTGGAGAAAGGCAGCGTATGCATATCGAAAAGAGGAAAACATTGATCTTTAGCAGCCTGTATGTGGTCTCTATTCAGTTTCATAGTATGGAAAGAGCAGCTTGGACATTCTCCTAAATAACTCCAAAAACAAAGGAAGTCATACAAATGAGGGTGAGGTAATGATTACTACTGATATAAATGGACACGGTTTGCCCCAAAACCTTTTTTTTTTTTAAATCAGTTGTTCAACTTATCAACTTGTTTTTGTTTGTTGCAATAAAATACAAGTAGTCCTTTACTGACTCGATGGGTGCAGAGAAGTGTCAAACAGCTGAGTGTGTATGGCTTATCTTGTCGCAAAATGCAGCTAAAAGTCGTACACAACGGTATTAGTTTGATCACGTCGTTTACATGTCTGTACTGCACTTTAATAATGCGACTAAAATAGGAATACTCCACATTTTGATTATTCGATTTGTGTTCACGACGATTATGTCTTTAAGCATATCTAAAGTGCTATTTCATCGTATGTTATGAGCCGTGGCTAATGTGGTGTGGCTGCAGTTGTAGCAGCCTCTTCTTTGGTCACGGCAAGTCCTTGAATTCCGGTGAAGAAAAAATCGGCTACGTCACACTCACCCGCCCCCAACAAGTGATGCGCAACTCAGAGGCCAGCCTGTCAGGTGTGCAAAGCACTTGATGTGCAGTTCCAATCCTGCCTCCAATCTTCAGTGCTAAATTCACCCACATCACAACTCACGCGACAACTTTTCACCTCGACAAGAAATCTCATCGCGATTTAGTCCGTGAGATCTCGTAGCCCGAGATCTCGTCACATCCCTATTATTTATATATAATATTATAATATTAAATAATAAATTGTATGTATTCAAATAATAAAAATGACAAAAAGAGAGATAAACGTTACTGTTATTTTGCTGACAAAAAAAATGTTAATGAATTAAAATAATGAAACTATTTCAAGAGTTTACACTTAGCTAATGGTTGATACTAATTGCAGGTTTGGGATGCTGTCCCAGAACCCTGAGCTCCGAGATACTTGAGCACATGGGCTCTCGCCTGGTCATTTAGCATAGAAAGGGGTCCGAGATCTGGTAGGTCTCGAGAGCTCCCCTTGGTATAGGAGAAAAAGGGGGAGATGGGGTGGATGGGGGATTTTTTAAAAACAAAGATAAAGGGAGGTAAGAAAAAAAGGGCTATTTATGTAGGCTTGGATTCATTTGATTGGTTTATGATAGTTGACGTGAGACCAGGGCGGTGCAGTGGCGAAGTGTGTAGCACTGTCACCTAACAGCAAGAAGGTCGCTTGTTCGAGCCTCGGCTGGGTCAGTTGGAATTTCTGTGTGGAGTTTGCATGTTCTCCCCGTGTTCATGTGGGTTCCCTCTGGGTGCTCCGGTTTCCCACACAAGTCCAAAGACATGTGCTATAGGTGAATTGGGTTAAGCTAAATTGTCCCTAGTGTATGTGTGTGAATGAGAGTGTATGGATGTTTCCCAGTGATGGGTTGCAGCTGAACATATGCTGAATAAGTTGGCGGTTCATTCCACTGTGGCGACCCTTGATTAATAAAGGGACTAGGAATGACGTAAGACCAGCCATGTGCAATCATAGCACGTGATTCTCTTGAAATTAGTTTGTAAAACATCACTTAGTGCAGCTAGCTGTAAATTTTCATTTACGTTACCTTGATATTTTAAAATAGCAAACTAAAACAGTTAATAAAATCACACAGAAGGCACAATGAAAGAAAAATGACCAAAACAACAGCATCTTCGATCCTAAAACTAAGCGTACTGTCTCTTTAAATGATGCTGTGAGTACATTAATAAAGCACAAAACCTCACAGATGGATGTAAACGAGTGATGTGCATCTGCCCTCTTCTTTGATAGCGTATCATTTAATCCGCATGTCGCATTTACCCTCCGCGTGAAGCGCAATCCTCCTTCCCCCACTTCATAATGAATGAAATAATAGAAAAAAACAACGACAAAGCGGAGAGCTGGTTGAGGCAGAGCGCTAACCGGATTAGCACTGCATGTCAACGATCCATTCACAGGTCACCCAGAAGTGCATTGTGGGAGAGCAATTCTCCGGTTGTTTGATGAGACAATAGGACAGAATTGAGTGATGGCAAGATTTAGGGAAAAACTGGCTTTTAGCGAAATGTGAAGCTGAATATGGACTGTAGTAGTCGTGCCAATCAGGGGACCTGCAGGAATGCAAGAGCCTGGCATTCAGACACTTGGCAGCATCACAATATTGGCACAACCATAATGGAGAACTACCTCTGCGCCATCCGTTTAAGTCTGACGTCATGCGTCACATTTTCAGGGTTCAAATGGATGCCAAAATAATGCCAAAGTGAACAAGAAATGGAACTAATATATGCTCACTGAATGTTATAATAGTGTTGAAAAATCATGATTGCAATGTTTAGACTATTAAAGGAACACTTCATTTTCTTTGGAAATAGGCTCATTTTACAAGTCACCTAGAGTTAAACTGTTTAGTTTTACCATTTTTGAATCCATTCAGCTTTTAGCATAACTCATTGAATTTGATTAGACCATTAGCATCTCTTAAAAACAAAATCAAATTTTTTTTTTTCCTATTTAAAGGTCCTGTGAAGTGCTTTGAAATGTGAATTTTATTCAAAATCTGATCTAATTTTAACTGAAACATGAAGACAGGGAGGGTAGGAAATATATGTAGTAGCTCCTCACCTTCATAAAAATAAAAAAATAATAAACTGCCTATAGCGTTTAGTTTTTATCACAGGTCTGCCAGTGAGAGTGGTTTAGTTCTAGTGCATCAAATGAAAAGCGTCTTAAAGAGGGCGGGGCATGTCAGATACTAGAGAGCATTTGATTGGTCAGGATTTGATGAGATGATGTATGGGTAGTAAGACTGGCGGAAACTGAAAAGTTGCTATTTTATAGGTCGATAGCAGCTACAATCTCATGGATGTGTTAACTTTGCTGCCATACCATGGCTGCAGAAGGAGCAATGATATTATGCAGACCTGAAAATAGTCCCCAAAAACATAGCTGGAATGAGAGTATAGTTCCTGGCCATCTTGACCTTAAAAATAACTTTTCATTTTCCTTCGGTCTTAGTACATGATGTAACTACAGATTTAACTACAGTACAATAACTAAATGTGCCAGACTCATATGTGCCAGAGATTAGCTAAATGGATTCAACACTTGACTGAAACTTGACTGTTTAACTCTAAGTGACTTATAAAACGGGCCTATTTGCAAAAAAAAAAAAAAAAAGTAGAGTGTTCCTTTAAGGCCTAATCTCAGTTGATCAGACTGTAATTCATCTTTTATAAATTGCTAAAATACTGGTGTCTGGGATGCAGCAAGTCCAGAGACTCTGGTCATAATTGGGGATTGAGTTTTCCTTAGTTCAAATGAGTCAAGGCGTGGGCCCAGAAACAACTTAACAATTCCATGTCACAACTTAACAAGTGGATACATATTAAACAACAGTTGGTGAAGAGACACACACACAAACACACAAACTTGCTTTTAGGGGCCGTTCACCCCGAATGCATCTTTGCATTTGTAAATGCGAAAGCAATGCCAAAGCCTTGGAAAGAAACACAAGACATGACATTTATATAGTCATACTGTATATAAGACATATACAGTAATATAGTTTTGATTGAGGGAAGTGAGTGGTCAATATGATCACTCTAGAAAATGAAGCCCCGCCTTCAAGTAAAGGAGCCAATCATTGATCACTATAGACTGACTATTTTTGCAGGGGATGGGTTTGGGTCAGACCTGTGTTTTTAAGACAGTTTCTGCAGCTTCATTGTTATGAACCCCCAATGTTCGGCTGGAATCTCAATGAATACTTTCCTCACAGATATTAGATACATATCTACATAAAGCTTGAAATTTCTACTTTTAAATGAACCAACTACACTTGAAAACAAATGTTCTCTGGTTTTGTAATCTGTATTAAATGAACACTAGGTACAGTCTGTCCAATCTGACATCATAAATTCCCACCTCCGCCATTCAAACACAAATCACATGGTGGCAACCACTTGTAGACAAAAAGTTATTTTGTAAAGAAATTTGCTGTGAAGAATAAGTTGGGAATTTCTATAGAAGACCAGCGTGATAATTTGCAATAAGTACTGTAAATGAATGTTTCTTTTAAGGGTAGTTACAAAATTAGCTTGGGCAACCTGAAATAATGAATGAATGAATAAATAGCAAATAAACAAAACTCCTACTTACCAAAGCTATCAGTAGAAACATACATAAAAACATTTCCTATATACGCATAAAACACCCCTGCATCCTGTTTCAAGTCTGTCAGGCTGCAGATTATATTCAATAATGGTTTACATACGTATACAGCAGAAGGCAGTTTGCCAACATTTGCCTTTATGTCTGTGAAAAAATATAAATAAACAG
Organism: Danio choprae; assembly: GCA_903798125.1. Taxonomy (NCBI): domain Eukaryota; kingdom Metazoa; phylum Chordata; class Actinopteri; order Cypriniformes; family Danionidae; genus Danio; species Danio choprae. The sequence continues at coordinate 175,020 of CAIGQW010056824.1, forward strand.
GCTAGATATTTCCAAAGGAATAACTCCCTATCTCCTTAAAAAAACAGCCAAAGCCTGGCATTGAAAAGCAGTGAGCCAGAAATCCCACTGTTATCACTTACCTCAGCCTTATACCTGACTATATCTCTCACACAAAACACAAATATTAATAACACACACACACACACACACACACACACACACTAGCAGTCAAGGACAACACAATAACAACTCATCACTAAAGGCCTCTTTTGTCAAATATTGTGGCAGTATTATGATCAGTGTAATTGTGTTAATAATAAATTCACCTTTTTTTTTCGGTCAAACTTATTTTTCACCTAAAAGAAAGTAGATAAAATGAACAACAACAAGATCCAAAACAGTTTTGAATGACAAAAACTAAGATGAAGACGTGTTGACGTTTTCATCAACTAACAAAAAAAACGAAAGAAAATGTTCTAGAGAGACAATCTGGGAAAAGATGTGTGAAAAGATTCAGAAGGAATCTCCTGCATGTGTATAATTTGCAAAAGTGTCAATGAGAAATATGACTTTTTTTCCGTACAGTCCCCATTGTTGTTTTGCTTTTTGCTAATATTTATAGAGCAAATTATTCATGCATTCGGTATTAAACTGCCTTCAGCATACCAAACCTTTTTGTAGTCAAAATAAAATAAAATAAAGGTTATTAAAAGGAGGTTATTAAAAAGAATGTGTTCGACAAGAAGTATTGTCATTTGTTAGACTTGAACAGTTAAATCTGTATCTGTATTATTTAAACAAATATACATATCATATTTATAAGTGCTTTCTCCTGTATACAGTATAGGGAGATTAGAGATATGCTTAAATTATACATTACATTTTAACTAAACTTGTTAGATTTAATTCAACCAAATACAGAGTTGATTTAATCAACTAAAAAGTTATGAAATATAAACTAAAACTAGTTACTAAAACTAGACTAAAACTAAAATGATTCAGTTGACTAATATACATCTAAACCAAAAGGACATTTTAGTCAGAAGACAGACTAAAACTAAATCATTATTCTTACAATTTTTTTCTGAGAACAATCACAGACTAATCCTGCTATGATATCAGATGGTAATGCTGTTGTACTTTGATATACGCCATGGGACTAAACATCATTAAACAGATGAAGAAATGCTGTGTTCATCTCCAACAAGTCTTTCCCAAAGCTGATAGCTCCAACAATCGCCATCAGAACAGAAGCAACACACAAAGAGGAGACGAGAATGCCATTGTCTGGCATGGTAAATAATAATTTACATGTCACAGTCCTTTCTTTGCCTGTGGTACTGAGCCGCATCACAGTCTATAGAAAATAAAAGAGAATGAAGAAGAGAAAATATGGTCTGTACACTTGCTGGAAGGCAGAAAAGCATTTGTAGTAATCTCCAAAAACGCAGAACTGACAGGTTGATTGTTAACAAATGCAGATTTTTTTTTTCTCCCCTCAATCCGTTTGGAAACACCTGCGCCTCTGATTTGTTTTTTTTTTGGAATAGGATTGCTTTGCCTCAAGCACATGCAAACATAACGCAAACACGGTTTAAATAAAAAAACAGCGTATTTCTGTCCTCAGAATGAATTTCTTCTTCTTCATCTGGACTCTTCTCTCATGCGGTTTTAGGTGGTGTGTGTGTGGTGTGAATTTTCTCAGATGTTTGAGAGCTTCTGTGTCCAGGGACATCAGAAGCACCTGTTTTTAACAAGCTCTGACTGTGGCTTCTTTGAAAAGTCTTGGTCATTCGCGGCTTCAGAATCGACACCAAAGAATTGAGGGCTTTCAAGAAGGCCAACAATTTGACTTGAAAACCTTGAAAAATACAGTAGCTAAGGACTGAATGTTAAATTAGACACATATGAGATTTGCTAAATTAAGAATTGTTTAATCTCTAGAAGTTGCTACACCCTGTAAAAAAGATATTACTTGACTACTTAAAAAAGTGAGTAAATCTGTTGCGTTAAAATTTCTAAATATGAACTATGTGCATAATTATAAGTTAGATTAAGTTAGATTAACTTAACAGTAACAAGTTACAGTGGGTTTACTCATATTTCTTTAAGTTAAGTCAACTTCTTCCTTTTAAAGCAATTGGTTTGCTCACTTTTTTAAGTAAATAATATTTTTTTTTACAGTGGCTCAGTGGTTAGCACTGTTGCCTCACAGCAAGAAGGTCACTGGTTCGAGTCCCAGCTGGGTCAATGGGCATTTCTGTGTGGAGTTTGCATGTTCTCCCCGTGTTGGCGTGGGTTTCCTCTGGGTGCTCCGGTTTCCCCCACAGTCCAAAGACGTGCTATAGGTGAATTGAATAAACTAAATAGGCCATAGTGTACGTGTGTGGATGAGTGTGTATTTCCCAGTACTGGGTTGCAGCTGCAAGGGCATATGCTGTGTAAAAAAATATGCGGGATAAGTTGGCGGTTCATTCCGCTGTGGCGACCCCTGATGAATAAATGAAAGTCGAGGGAAAATAAATGAATATTTTTTTACAGTTCACAAAAAAGGTGGTAAAAAATAAAGAGTGATGTTTTGATGCAAACCCAAATCATGTCAGAGTTTACTTTGGTGTGAAAAGATTGTAACGGAGTATTGTACCAATGTTTTTTTTACTGTAATATCTGAAAAAGAAAATTGCTCTTACCATAAAAAGTATACACATTGTACATTAATAAACTAATCTTGTTCTAAATAGACATAATTTATATGCACACACAACACACATGCATATCATTTATTATAGTTGGTTTAAATGTTTTACATATTATGCATACTTTATTTTCCTAAGCAAAATATGTTATTATTGTTATTATTGTGACTGAGTTACGTTATTATTGTGAAATAATTACTATCAAAATGCAGTGTAATAAATATATTTATAGAAATGTGTTAATATAAAAAAACCCATAACAAAATAAATGAATTTATACTTTAATGATGCAATATTATTAGTGTTGTTTTTACAGTTATAATACATTTGTGTGTTTAATGTATCGATTTATTGTATGCATTAAATATATTGTGTATAGTGTATTTGTACAATAAATGCATGTGCGTATATACTATATTAGTTTGTGTAATTAAATATGTATTTATTGTGCATTTGCTTTCCTTTAAGATAATTTCTTACATATTTTTTGTAAATTTGATTTGACACCAAAATGGCACATCCACTCCATAATAATAATAATTCATTCATTCATTTTCTTTTCGGCTTAGTCCCTTTATTATTCTGGGGTCGCCACAACGGAATGAACCGCCAACTTATCCAGCATATGTTTTACGCAGCAGATGCTCTTCCAGCTGCAACCCATCACTGGGAAACATCCACACACACTCATTCACACTCATACACTACGGACAGTTTAGCTTACCCAATTCACCTATAGTGCATGTCTTTGGACTTGTGGGGGAAACCGGAGCATCCGGAGGAAACCCACGCGAACACGGGGAGAACATGCAAACTGCACACAGAAATGCCAACTGACCCAGCCAGGGCTCGAACCAGCGACCTTCTTGCTGTGAGGCGATTGTGCTACCCACTGCGCCACCGTGCTGCCCCATAATAATAATAATAATAATTATTATTATTATTATTATTATTATTATTTATTATTATTATTATACCTCTTGAACTGGTAATCTAAAATAAAATAAAATAAAATAAAATTTAAAATAAAATAAAAATCAAAGCAACAAAATGTGAAATGTTTTATATTGGTAAACAACTGCTTGTCGCCTCCAACCAAGGTTTCCCAAAAACAAAAATTCTTCATCAAAACAAGCATCTCCCAATCAATTCCTCCAGTGTGTATCCATGCCCTAAAGCAGCGATACCCATTCAATCCTCCACCATTCAGCAGCAGCAGCACAGAGAGAGAGAGAGCACCAAGGCCGACTGTGATCCCTCAAGCCTGAACCTGCTACCCTCTCATTCCCTTCTGTAGGCCTTTAATGAGACAGACGGACAGGAATAGTCCAGACGCTCCAGAGACAGGTACTTTCACCAGCCGCTTTTACAAGCAGAGGGATCCACGGCCTGCCCACGTCCAGCATCCGCAGTGGCAGATCGATATATCGTGCCTCAGGATCCAGACGAATGGGGTTAACAAAGATAACCGGAGAGAAGAAAATGCCGAAAATAGTGGGAGAGCAGGCGAAGGGTGGAGAGATACAAAAATAACACATGGGGAGGCGTGAGGAGCAAACGGAGATGACGGAAGGAGAAGAAAATGAGTGAGAGAGAACGAGGGAAATGAAAGGGGAGAAAATAGACAGGACTGAAATAGCTAATGGCACTTTTCCACTGCAGAGGACGACTCAGTATGGCTCTTTACGACTCTCTTTTGGGGGGCTTTTGACTGTGTGCAGTACCTACCTGGCTTTTTTTCTGTAGCTCATCAGCTGAGGTTTCAAGTGAATCATACTGATGCTGAAATGTGCCATGTAAAAATATCTCTATGATGGAATATTATTTGAAAATTAAGTGAATGAATGAATGAATGAATTAATTAATTAATGACCAAATGAATGAACAAATGATTGAATATTTGAATGAACGAATGATTGAATGAATGAACAAATGAGTGAATGATTGTTTGAATAAAGAAATGAATTGAAGAAATAATGAATGAATGTTTGATGAATGAACGAATGAATGAACATTTGATGGATGAATGAATGAATGATTGATTGGATGAATTATAAGATGAATGAATGAATGAATGAATAGATGAATGAATAAATGAATTAGTGTATGGATTATTGTATGAATGAATGAATGAATGAATAAATGAATGAATGAATGAATTAATTAATTAATTAATTAATTAATTTAACTGTAACATTTTATCTCACAATTCAGATATTCAGACTGTGTGCAGTACCTGTACCTGGCTTTTTTTCTGCACCTCATCAGCTGAGGTTTCAAGTGAATCATACTGATACTAAAATGTGCCGTGTAAAAATATCTCTATGATGGAATATTACTTGAAAATTAAGTGAATGAATTAATGGCCAAATGAATGAACAAACAAATGATTAAATATTTGAATGAACGAATGATTGAATAAATGAATAAATGAGTGAATGATTGTTTGAATAAAGAAATGAATTGAAGAAATAATGAATGAATGTGGGCCTCACAGTGGCGCAGTGGGTAGCACGTTCGCCTCACAGCAAGAAGGTCGCTGATCGCTGGTTCGAGCCTCGGCTGGGTCAGTTGGCCTTTCTGTGTGGAGTTTGCATGTTCTCCCTGTGTTGGCGTGGGTTTCCTCCGGGTGCTCCGGTTTCCCCCACAAGTCCAAAGACATGCGGTATAGGTGAATTGGGTAAGATAAATTGTCCGTAGTGCATGAGTGTGAATGAGTGTGTATGGATGTTTCCCAGAGATGGGTTGCAGCTGGAAGGGCATCCGCTGCGTAAAACATATGCTGGATAAGTTGGCGGTTCATTCCGCTGTGGCGACCCCAGATTAATAAAGGGACTAAGCCGAAATGAAAATGAATGAATGAATGAATGAATGAATGTTTGATGTATGAACGAATGAATGAATGATTGGATGAATTATATGATGAATGAATGAATAAATGGGTAAATGAATGAATGAATAAATGGATTATTGTATAGATTATTGTATGTATGAATGAATGAATGAATGAATGTATGTATGAATTAATGAATGTATGTATGTATGTATGTATGTATGTATGTATGTATGTATGTATGTATGTATGTATGTATGTATGAATGAATGAATGAATGAATGGCAACTGCAACATTTTATCTCACAATTCAGATATTTTATTTTATCATAATTGAAAGAAAATGAGATCCAAGTTGGAAATTGCAATCTCTGAGCTCTGAGTTGTAAGTCACATTGCAACTCTATATTAAAAAAATCTCTCTCTCTCTCTCTCTCTCTCTCTCTCTCTCTACACATGTAATCCTCAACAGAATCCCCCAATTTTTTTAATAACATTGAATTATTTCCAAATAATAGTGAAGCTTCCTCTATTGTTTAATAATACCATACTACACAAAAATCACAGCGCATATTCAGATCCACAATAAAGGCCGTTTTTAGTGTATATCTGGTTCAGCGTGCCGATGTGTGTGCATGTGTGTGTGTGGGCTTTACACTCCTCTCAACCACCCAAACCTTCACAGCACAGGACAGCCAAACAGCAGCACCTCTTCCCCAGCGGACCGACCTGATGGATGAGCTGTTGATGGCAAGTCCAACTTCTGCTTTAGAGGTTTGAGGGTAGAAATAAAACGTGTGATGAGAGAAAAGAAAAAGGAGCGAAGCAGCAGCAGGCTAAAAAAAAAAGGAAAAAAAGAAAAGACAATTCTCACCTCAGCGCCCCTGAAGACTGAGGACTGAGAGGCCTTGTGCTATTGTGAGACCTTCAGTGATTTTAACTCACATTCAACATGTTTCCTGTCAGGCACTGTGGAATGTCCTGCCTTGTCCATCATGTCTGAAGACAATTAAAACTCAAACGAGAACAACATCTTATTCTCTGATAACACGTATTGTACTGTATGTCGCAAGCAATGAGTGTCTTCATCTGGAAAATCTTGGGTTTACAGCTTTACTCATCTGCATCAGCTTAAATGCTGTGAGCATATGTTTTGGTGACATTTATATTTTTAAATGTTGTGAAAAACACAAATATGTGATGCTTAAAATAGGACGCCATTTGATTCTACACTCTTCTTTGCTTCTTGTCAAGTTCATGATTAAGTTTAAATATGTAGACATAAACATTTTTTTAATTATTATTTTTTTTAAGTTGATATCAGGTTAACTTCATTTAGGTTTTTAAAATTATTATTATTCAGAAATCTTTAAATTACTTTCGATGGCCATTAAATGAACTTTTTATGAACAATTTATTCTTCATGCTTACATAATATATTCTTGATTCATGGCTAGATTATTATATTATATTATATTATATTATATTATATTATATTATATTATATTATATTATATTATATTATATTATATTATATTATAAGCCCTATTTTTTTAATAAATAAATAATAATAAAAAAGTCAGTCAACTTGGTTACTAGCAATGTAACAGTTGACCAAAAATACAATAAATAAATATTTTGAAATAAATAAATAAATATTTTTGTTTAAAAAAAATGAAAAATAAATAAATAAATAAATTAAATAATTAATTAATCAATAAATAAATAAATAAATAAATAAATAAATAAGTATTTTGGTAAAAAGATTAATTAATTAATATTTTGGTAAAAAATAAATAAATAAACAAATATAAATAAATAAATTAATTAATTAATTATAAAAAAATTATTTTAGTGAACTGTTTTTACAAATGTATCTCCAATTACAGAATCACCCATACACAATAAAACCAACCAAGTGAAGAGCTGTTTAAAATATTCTTATATGAACTTAAGGCTGTTGCAATCCAGAACACATCAACATTCTGAATGTTTATAAAATAACAATCGTCATACAGGCTTATTCCAGCTTTACAGAAGCTTCACTTCCTTTCAGCTTCCTGAAACTCACAGTATTCATCGAAAAAAAGTGCTCATGAGAGTGAAAGCGTAACGATCAAATGCTGAATCTGGATAAGACCCCTGTCAACAAAAGCCATTGCTTTAAAAGCCTCTTATTATGCATGTGCTGCATTTTCAGATTCATTCGAACAGACCAGAGTTTATAGCGACGAGCGAGTCTCCATTGTGGCCAAAGCACTCCATAATACAGCCAATCAATAAGTGCCTGCGTTCACACTGCAGCAGAAATGCCTTTTGTCTGCTGCGATCAGCCTGTGAAAACAACCCTGGAGTAAATCAAAGCTCATCTGCAGCGCAGGAGATACTCAACTGCCCACAGGTCATTGCCAATCTATGCAACAATTAAAATCATTAATTTTTTTCCCTCTTTCTTTTTCTTGCTATTGTTGGTTTAAAATTCAATTTACAGACTGAGAAACTAAATGCTTCATAAGACTGAACAAACAGAAAAAAATATATATTAGCAAAATGTATAGTGGCAATTCTGGAAATCATAATACGTGGGCAAATTAATTAATTTATTAATAATGATGTTGCAAAAGAAGATGTCTGAATACCATGTGAGCTTAATTTTATTTATAGAATATAAATTATATATAATATATAATAATAATATATTACATATACAACAGTTCTGTCTGGTTCTTGAATCTGATGCCATGAGATATTAAAGTAATGAGATATTAAAGTAATGAGATATTAAAGTAATATCAGCACTCATACAGCCTCTTCACCCTTGTGTATTACTCCGCCCACACGAGTGGCAAGCAGAGGACTCCAGTTTGACAAATATTGCAGCTGTTGGACAACATAATGTACTTTTGAGGCTTTTTTTAGGCGAGAATGTAGTTGTTTAGATTGCAACTATATGCAGTTTATTTAATAAGGATAGTGTCTATTTTAAATATTCGTAATTTCAGAGATTCAACGCGTTGACGGCTATCAGCCTGTCATACTGAGCAGAGCAAAGACGGTTGACGTTCCGCCACAAGATGGCGACAGAAACCGCATAATAAGGGCTTAGGGGAGAAAAAAGAGCATTTTTCAGCATACATTTTAAACTACAGCTGAACAAATCATTACAGTACAGGTAAGTGACATTCAAAGTCGATCTCTCTCTTTTGTATTTTGTAGTGCTGTATTTATACCATAGTAATCTGGTAGTGTTTGCTTTGCTCTGGATTTTTCGGGGATAATTATTGTGATCTCCCAATTGCAACAAAGAAATACTGGGAAATCTCTGTAGACTGATGACATTTCATGCCGTTTAGCCTTATAATCCTAAAATGTGAATAAAATACCCTGTTTTGTCATCATTTTAGACATTATGCTAATCATTCAAATACTACCTCTAAAGTGACGTTTGTGAATTAGCAACGATTTCTGCTGTTCTGACGGTCAGCTGCAGATGTGAATAAATGGCTGAAGAAAGCAGTTCCTCTTACAAGAGGGTTTTTGAGACTCTCTGTGTTTGATTTCCTTTTTTATATACACGATTATGTTGTTGAACTGTTATAAATGCAATATCTGTATAAACGAACTGTATAAACACAATATCACACTTGTAGCAGTGCGATATGGCTGTATATTGTCACAGGTGGGACACTAAGGTACTCGGCCTGCAGCCTTAAGCCAACGCACGGCTCCCACCAGTGCCGATATACAGCCATATCGCACTGCTATGAGTGTGATATTGCTCATATATATGTGTGTGTGTATGATATGATGATTAAAAAATAAATATTAACAATAATAATAATTATTAATATTATTCAATCATTTTCTTTTTCGGCTTAGTCCCTTTATTAATCAGGGGTCGCTACAGCGGAATTAACCGCCAATTTATCCAGCATATGTTTAACGCAGCGGATGCCCTTCCAGCTGCAACTTATCACTGGGAAACATCCATACACTCTCATTCACACACATACACTACGGACAATTTAGCTTACCCAATTCACCTATAGCGCATGTCTTTGGACTTGTGGGGGAACACCCAGAGCAAACCCATGCAAACAAGGGGAAGAACATGCAAACTCCACACAGAAATGCTAACTGACCCAGCCGAGGCTGGAACCAGCGACCTTCTTGCTGTGAGGCGACAGCACTACTCACTGAGCCACCAGGCTGCCCCTATTATTATTATTATTATTATTATTATTATTATTATTATTATTATTA
>CAIGQW010056824.1:189840-200808 GCA_903798125.1 Danio choprae
ATATATATATATATATATATATATATATATATGAAATTAAACAATAGACAAACATTTCTTAATGTATAATCCTATAATATATGTAATTATTATTATTTTATTATTATTATTTTTATTATTATTATTATTTTGGATGTATAAAAAGCAACACAGTAAAAGTTAAATCAGTTTAAGAAATATACATGATACAAATAACTAACATAATAAATGATACTGGAAATCAATAACTAAATAAATTATTTAAATGAATTAAATAAATAATAATAAAACATCTAAATTAAATAATAAATAAAAACATATAAATAAAATAAAATTTTATTAAATTTAATTTAATTTAATTTAATTAAATGTAATAAAATGTAATTAAACTGAGGGAAGAATTAAAATAATTTAGTTGAAATAAAAATCAATATATATGGAAATTTTTTTTGGATATGTAAAATTAAACAACAAATCGAATGTCACTCCATTAAAAATGTGTGACATGTCCTGGATGTGTGAAATGAAGAAACACCTGAATGTAGGTTCTTTCAAAACAAACAAACAAACAAACAAATAAATAAATAAACAAACAAATAATGAATGAATGAAGTAATTAATTACCTAATTCATTAATGTGTAAAATAAAAAAACACATGAATGGTGGTTCTTTAAAAACAAACCAAAACAAATTAACACATAATCTCGAACTGATAGGAGTCCAGCCAACAGCCATCATCTCCAGCCACCAGACGAACACAAAGTAAAGGAGAAGGTGGAGGTCTGGATGGATGGATGAACGCTGGTGTCCTGGTGGCCGTATTTAACAGTCCTTTAATGAGGCTAATACTGAGACAGATGGTGCTGTTACAGGGAGCAAAAATCCAGAGACTTGGAAGCTTCCAGCAAGGATTAACACACAGCTTTGATGCAGAAAACCAGCAACATTTTCAACACAAATCTACAGTGCATCACTTTTGAGATACGCAAGCTTTAGCATGTGACGCCTTTCAGGTTGCAGTTTCTTTTATCCTACAGCAGCAATGTAAATGGTCATCAGGACACAAAATAGTCTTTGGGAGATTTGGAGAAAGGAAATTACATGGCGGACTGCTAGGCTTAATACTGTTAAGAGGAGAAGCAATTTCTCAGCTCTTTATGTGGCTTCAGCATGGGCTATTATAGAGGCCGTGTGACTCACAGAACCTCTAATCACCTTCCAGATCCGAACGAGGATTTGATATATAATAAATCGAAAAAGTCTTACTGGTAGAGAGTCATCTGGGCTTTATAAAACCCAAGTGTAAGACACCGAGATAAAATAAAAGATTCTGAGATAAAACTTACACTTGAAATTTACACATATGGCATTTCAGCTAAATTCTTTTTAAAGCATTTATAATCTGTGAAAATAAAAAACTAAAAACTAAAATAAAACACAGCCAAATGACTTATATATACGTACATACACACATATATATGACAAAATTATTAGCTCTCATGTGAATTTTTTTTATTCTTTTTCAAAAATTGCACAGCACTAGAAGTATGATCTGTATGATGTATCATAATGAATATAATAATTGCCTAAATTTTACTACTTGATCAAGAAGCTCCATTGATTCTCAGTAAGAATGTGTCATGCAGTGTCTCTGACACTGTGAGTGTGATGGATGCGTGTTTGCGGCGGAGCACAAGTCTCTGCAGAACACACTGCAGCCTGAGGGACTGCGCTGCGCTGCTCATGTCTCTGCATGACTGCCTGAACAAAGGCTTTCCTCCGACACTGTGTTTGATTAACCAAGGGATGATCCTCGCCACCGATCCAATGAAGTGCCACTTACAGGACGGACGGGTTCTGGCTGTACCTGCCAGGCGCTTGGGAGCAGATGGCACAGCGCATTGGACAAGCCATGCCACCTCGCTGCCATAATTACATCTTCCTAATGGGATGTGGACAATGACCAAAATGGTCGTCTCTGAATTCACTGAATTACGTATTAAGTTCTGTATTGAATATAAAATACCACAACTTAAATACAAAGCTAAATCATTTACATTTTACACATTTTACTATGAGGCTGTTGAATGTTTGATTCTGATTGGTTGAAGAACCTTCTAAGTTGTTCAATTATTTTCAGATGAACACACTGATGAAGACTGATATCTGCTAATTAAAAGTTTCCTTATTTTGTGATTCACAAGTGTTTTATTTACGTTTATTGACTTGATCCCTGCTCTGTTGACTTTTGATGTTGAAAATTCAACTCTGCAGTTTAACAAAGTGACTTTTATTGACATTTTAGTAGTTTGAAATCATCTAAGAAACATTCATTCATTCATTTTCATTTTTGGCTTAGTCCCTTTATTAATCTGGGGTCGCCACAGCGGAATGAACCGCCAACTTATCCAGCATATGTTTTATGCAGCGGATGCCCTTCCAGCTGCAACCCATCACTGGGAACCACCCACACAATATATCACTTTAAACTATTAAAAATCTCAATAAAAGTCACTTTTCACTTTTTTTAGGGTTAAAAACTGTTGTAGGAAAGATCAAGGTCTCATAATGCAATTCAAAACTCACATAAACTGGGAAAAATAAACAAAAATAAAAGCATGAATCACAAAATACGGAAAACTGCTAATTTATGGATATTTTTTACAGCACTGGCAGGATTTGATTGCATTAGTTCCAAAACCTTTTATAACTTCCAGTTCCAAACAGTTCCACATTTAGGAGGCACACTCTTTCTTCCACATATGCACCAACCACTTTCTATAAACACTTCATGTTTCTATAGCATTGTGTTATACTGAGTGTTCTTTATGCAGGTGAGTTTAGGAAACACACTCTTTCCACTCTATACGCACCAGACACTTTTCTACAAACACTCCGTTACTCAATGATTAAAAACAACGTCATTGTTCACATTTACTAAAAACTAAATTCATTTAATTTGCTAAACAATGTGCTGTAAAAAAGATGTCAGCAGTATGGAAATCTTTAAAAGAAATAAATACATGTAGAAAAAAACTCATTTCAAATTTTCTACATTACTATTAGTTGTAGTAGAACTAGTATATTTTAATCAGGTTACATTAAACATTAAAAAAGCAGTAATCAAATATAATAAAAAATATAATCAAAATATAATAAAAAATAAATAAAAATAAATAATACGAATCACAAAAATACATAAAACTGCTCATTTATAGATATTTTTTACAGTGCAGGCAGGTTTTGAATGCATTAGAGTTTCATAACCTTTCATAACTTCCAGTTCCAAACAGTTCCACATTTAGGAGACACACTCCTTCTTCCACATATGCACCAGGCACTTTCCTAGAAACACTTCACGTTTCTGTGATAACATTGTGCGATACTGAGTGTACTTTATAGAGGTGAGTAGGAAGCACACCTTTGGGAAACACACCTGTAGGAAACACACTTTGTAAACATCTCAGCTGTAAGGGATTCCTTAAAAGAAATAAATACATATACAAAAAACTAATTTCAAACAAAAACTATTGAACATTAGTATTAGTCGTAGGACAACTAGCATATTTTATTAAGGTTACATTGAATATTAGAATAAGGAAGGACAGTGCATTGTCATTAAGAAAAGCAAACGCTGCCTTGACACTGCAGAAAACTTCCACACAAACAGACTGCATTCATCTAGAGAAATGGGGCACAAAACAAAACGCCTATTCAGGACAAACAAGCTAAAAACCTACAGCAGAGACTTTGTCAGCATCTTCCGCAGGTCCGCTAAAGAAGCCGGCCAGAGGCTGTCTATTTTCCACCCCGACTGGCGTCCCTTCGGGGCCGGTAAACTGAAGGGTGTTTCATGCTCCATGTTCAAGTCTCTGCTCTATGCCCAATTAATCCTGAATCGGTGAGGTGGGGATTCTGCCAAACATGTCAGGGGCTTTCGGGCTAATGAACAGGGCTGAAAGGGGCCGAAAGAAGGGGGAAAGCCCTCGCTCGTCCTGGGAAAGGGGTGTAGGTCATTCGGGGGGAGTCCCTATTTTTTTTCACAGGCCTGCACTAGATTTAGCATCAGTTAATGAGGGACTGGGCCGACATCATGTTATGGTAACGTTTGACAATCATTACATCAGGATTAGAGCTTGGGGGATTACATCAACCGAGCATTAGAGAAAAAAAAATCTTGCCATAAACGCTAGGCTTCGTTTCGCCCAAACATGAGATCAACATCACATAAACATCTGTATTTCACAGCGGAGTAAATAAGCTAATCTGTGGCAAATCTGCAAAAGCCATTTATTTTGTTAATGGCTGGAGGGATTCTGTTGTGGAATAGAAAGAACATTATGAGTGTGATAAAAGAGAATTGACAGAATGTGTGGAATAATGGTCAAAATTCATTGAGCTTTTCCGTCAAAAAAAAGCAACAATTTTGAAAAGGCACTTACGATAGAAGAGAATGGGCCAATTCATAACAAAATGTAATAATGTTTAGAGCATTTAATGTACTGCGATGATTTTGTGAAAATAATTGAATGAATGAGTGAATAAATGAATTAATTAATTAAAGAATGAATGAATAAATTAATTAATATATAAATAAATAAATAATATATATTTTTTTGTGGTAGCAGCAGTAGAACATTTTTATTAATATTCATTCATTCATTTTCATTTCGGCTTAGTCCCTTTATTAATCTGGGGTCGCCACAACGGAATGAACCGCCAACTTATCCAGCTTATGTTTTACGCAGCGGATGCCCTTCCAGCTGCAACCCATCTCTGGGAAACATCCATACACACCCATTCACACTCATACACTACGGACAATTTAGCTTACCCAATTTACCTGTACCGCATGTCTTTGGACTTGTGGGGGAAACCGGAGCACCTGGAGGAAACCCACGCCAACACGGGGAGAACATGCAAACTAAACACAGAAACGCCAACTGACCCAGCCGAGGCTCGAACCAGCGACCTTCTTGCTGTGAGGCGAACGTGCTATCCACTGCGCCACCGTGAGGCCCTTTTTATTAATATTTACTTTTATATTTTTGTAAATAATGAATGACCTTTTCTGTGTAAAGATGGATTCAATCTTATTTTTTGGACATGACAAAGTAAGGCTCAAACCATAAAGTGACACCAAAAATGACTTATTTAATTAATAATGACCAATATTTGTTATCATAATGGTCAAAATTCATTGAGGAAATTCAAAAGAAAGCAACAATTTTGAATGAGGCACTTACAATAGAAGTAAAAAGGCCAATTTCTAAAAAAAAATTAATAATGTTTAGAACATTTAATGTGCTGCCATGATTTACTGAAAATAATTGAATGAATGAATGAATGAATGAATGAATGAATGAACGAATGAATGAATGAATGAATAAATATTAATAGCAGCAGTAGAATGTATTTTATTAATATTTACTTTTATATTTTTTGCAAATAAAAATGAACAAACGAATGAATGAATGACCTTTTCTGTGTAAAGATGGATCCAATCTTATTTTATGGACATGAAAAAGTAAGGCTCAAACCATAAAGTGACACCAAAAATGACTTATTTAATTAACGATGACCAATATTTGTTATCATTTATATATCCATTGAATCAGTTCTGATTTTATGTAATATCTGCAGCAATTTCTATCATTCCAAACCATGCAAACAATATTGATTTTCTCTGAAATTGCTCAAAATATGTTTTATCACAAATATTTGGAGACACTTGGAAATACATGAGGCTGAACAGAAATAATGAAGTCCTTCACAAACAACAAAACCTGGCCATAGACAACCAATGACATCAAAAAAGGTGTCTCTTTTTTTTAGGCTGTATTAAAAACTATTCACGTATTGGCAATAAAATTTGATCAAGACAAAAAACAAAGAAAAACGATCAATTGCTTTAATAAACTCAAACTTCCCAAATCAAATGTGCATGCATTACAAAGACCATCTCAAATCCCAAGCTATATCATCCTATTTTCAGTTAGCCACACATTTTTTTTTCTCCCTGACATCATAGAACGGCAGGCATTAGGGTGTCTGGGAGTTACTCTGATGAAGATTTGCATGTATAATTGAGAAGGAAGAGTGCAAGAGTGTCTGGGTAGCTACCACCAGCATGACATCACGAAGAAGCTACTCACATTGTCAAAATGCATACAAACGCACAGTAAGAAACCCTCGGCAACAGAGCCGTGCAATGATTCGTGACCAAATATTGTTTTGAGAGTGCGAAAACATTGAGAAATATTCCTGATGCACAGAGGGCCTATTATGAGAGTGAATGAGCTTCTACACAGCTGTGGGTGAAAGAGGGCCATTGTGGCGATCTGCATTAATCTGAGACCACACTGCCAGAGCCTCAGAGAACAGGAC
Organism: Danio choprae; assembly: GCA_903798125.1. NCBI lineage: Eukaryota > Metazoa > Chordata > Actinopteri > Cypriniformes > Danionidae > Danio > Danio choprae. Next base: position 196,208 of record CAIGQW010056824.1, read on the forward strand.
CGGCCTCCCGGATTCCCCCCTTGCCCCTCGATGCCTCGGTTCCGCTGGCCCTTTTGTGACTCGCTCTGCCTGACTATGGAGAAACGCATTACCTGCTTTGTTTGAATCAACTCTGCAATGACCCAATTTTAAGTGTCTGTCTGAGGCCCCCGAACTGCAGCTTTACAACAACAAAAAAACCGAGGTTTTGTTTGAGAATAACACATTTGAGAGGCTAATAATGAGCTACTGACGTACAGGGAACTTACGGATAATGAGCTTTCTGGGAAAAGACAAACTTTTCTAGCAAAAACAGTCAAACTAGACCAGCTGTTCCCAACTCCGTCGCACATCCACCTTTTTTCCTACATCCCATGATGTTTTGTGTGAGTTATGGAAGTAACTTCCATAAACCGTAAACAATCAGTTGAAGTGTTTTGAAAAACTGGGTACAATGAAGTGTTGTTGTTTTTCCAAAGCGTTCATCATTTTAAAAAGGCAGCTTATTAGAATTAACTAATTACTTTCAGCAGACCATGAATTACCACAAAAAACTCGAAACAAGTCTTTCCGCAAGAAAACGTCGGACATGTTACAAAAAATGACTGTAGAGAATACAAAGAGAAAGTAATATGGAGGAAAAGCACAATGAACTCGAAAGACCTTTGGCTACAAATATTCATACATTTACAAAAAAAATTACTTTGCTGTTTGTTCAAACTACTTATTTAAAATGAGCTGAAAAACACAATTCTTCAGGGGGTTTTTTTGGGACAACTAAATTGATTTATGTTCAATCCACTTAAAATTGTAAAAACTAATAATTTAACTTAATTCCTTTATGTTGTCCCAACAGAAAACAATTGTGTGGAACCCAGCATTTTTTACAGTGTATGATACTAATGTTATGTTAAAATACCAAGCATAATCAGGGTGGAAATTACAGGGGTGTTAGACCCTAATTAATGCTTAATAGACAATATAAATATACACTTGACCACCCCCCTATAACGGTTTATACCATTGTAAATGCATATTCGCACCAAGCAGTCTATAAGTATTGATTTAGCAGTCTGAAACTGGCAGATATATTGTGAAATTGTTCTTGTATACATTGTGAAGCAGAATTTGACAATTATTGAATTGTTCACCCTCTAACAGGAAATGTGAGCTGGGATGAGACAGTTTTACCCTACTGATGTTGACGTGTTGTTGCAATGGTAATAGTTATTTTCATGATAAATAAACAAATAAATTGCAAACATACAGTACATCTAACACAATTTACAATGTAATATAGATTATTTGCAGCACAATCTTGTTATTAATAATGCATATGAGTGATTTTTTTCAGTTCCTCAAACCAGAAGTGTAACCCATGATTTAAAATACAGTAGTCACGTGTGGAAAAAATGTGCACATAACTCTTATCTATTCCAGATTGCTTCTTTGAAAGCCACAATGTGCCTGTTCCATTTCTGGTCAGTCCTCAGCCTGCAGTGGACCGATGTTGCCGGATTTGAGGGCACGGTGGGTCTGAACACTAAGCTGGAGGACAAAGTGTGTGCTTTGACTCTGCTTTCTCCCAAATCATTCGCTTAAGCTATTCAGCTGTTTCAGTTCCTGATTGAAGCCAAGACCTTCTGAGAGAATCCTTTTGCCACATTTCCACTTGCTTCTCTGCTCTTTAAAAAGAGCAAAGTATCCCCACATGGCCAGATAATGGTGGATTTCTTTAGGTATGTCTGTGCTTTCTGACAGGAAAAGCCTTGATAATACTTATCAGGGTTTAGCGCTAGGGTTATGCTATATGGTTGACAACTTAGTGTTGATCAAAACGTTGAATTTCAGAAATGGCGAATACATTGAAATTGAATTTTGACAAGCTGGTAGGGAAGTTTGAATTTAGAATACTAATCACGGGAAGTGTAATGCTAAACTTTTCTAAGAAATTAAACATGAAAATGATGTATTCTTTCAACTGGCTCTATTAATTCATTAGGCAGTAAAGAATTATGTATAGAAAATGCAAATATCAACTGATCCATCTGTCTGTAAAACTGCCAAAAGGAGAAAAGAAAAGCAATGAAAAAAGTGACTAACAGTGAAAATGAATGAATGAATGAATTGATTAAAATTTTAGGGCAGCACAGTGGCGCAGTGTGTAGCACAATTGCCACACAGCAAGAAGGTTGCTGGTTCGAGCCCCGGCTGGGTCAGTTGGCGTTTCTGTGTGGAGTTTGCATGTTCTCCCCGTGCTTGCGTGGGATTCCACCAGGTGCTCTGGTTTCCCCCACAAGTCCAAAGACCTTGGTGAAGCATGTAGCATACCTGAACATGAATTGCGTAAGCTAAATTGCCCATAGTGTATGAGTGTGAATGTGTGTGTATGGATGTTTCCCAGTGATGGGTTGCAGCTGGAAGGGCATCCGCTGCGTAAAACATATGCTGGATAAGTTAATAAGTTAATAAACTGGATAACCCCAGATTACTAAAGGGACTAAGCCGAAAAGAAAATGAATGAAATGAATGAAAATTTTAAAAGTAAATAAATAATGAAATAAATAATGAAAAAATACAGATTTAATAATGTCTTTGGAAGAAGTCTCCTGTGCTCACCTAATGCTGAATTTCATTCATTCATTTTACTTCGTCTTAATCTCTAATTTATTAGAGGTCGCCACAGAGGAATGAACTGTGAACTATTCCAGCATATGTTTTACGCAGGGGATGCCCTTCCAGCTGCAACCCAGCACTGGGAAACACCCATACACACTTATTTACACACACACGCGCACACACGCACGCATACACACACACACACACACACATACACACACACTCTCATACACTACGGCCAATTTAGTTAATCAAATTCACCTATAGCCCATGTCTTTGGACTGTGGGGGAAACCAAAGCACCCGGAGGAAACCCACGCCAACAATGGGAAAACATGCAAACTCCACACAGAAATGCCAATTGGTTTAGCTGGGACTCAAACCAGTGACTTTCTTGCTGTGAGGCGACAGTGCTAACCACTAAACCAACATGCCACGCCTAATGCTGAATTTATTAGACCTAGATTTTTATAAGACAACATTACTGCAAAATATTATTTCATTCATTCATTCATTTTCATTTCGGCTTAGTCCCTTTATTAATCTGGGGTCGCCACAGCGGAATGAACCGCCAGCTTATCCAGCATATGTTTTACGCAGCGGATGCCCTTCCACCTGCAACCCATCACTGGGAAATATCCATACACACTCATTCACACACATACACTATGGACAATGTAGCTTACCCAATCCACCTATACCGCATGTCTTTGGACTTGTGGGGGAAACCGGAGCACCCGGAGGAAACCCATGCCAACACGGGGAGAACATGCAAACTCCACACAGAAATACCAACTGACCAGCCACCTTCTTGCTGTGAGGCGATCATGCTATTTATTGCGCCACCGTGAGGCCCAAATATAATTTCAATTTAAGAAAATAACGCTCCTATGTGAGTTTAGTTTATATTGTGATTTTTTTTTTGTAATTCAAAACTTCCAGCATCATTACAGCAATCTTTAGTATCACACTACCATCATATTAAATAATTGTAATAACATAAAATTATTGTAACATACCCATTTGCTGCTCTAAAAAACACGATAATTGTCTAAAGTGAAAACAAATCCTATTATTTGTGGAAACTATGCTATATTACAACCACATATAAAACATCAACATATGTTTTGACCAAAAGTGTACATACACAGTATAGTTACTCCTCTAAAGACTGCTACACCAGGTTTTCTAACCTTTATAAACTATGTTTATCTTGTCCAGATAAATTGGTTTCATCCAAGGGGATTAGTTCATAATGCCAACAACAATTCCTCCAGCTAATGTTATCGATGCAAGATAAACAGAGTCAGCAAAACGGCAGCAATCTCGGCAACACCAGCTTGGTCTTTCAACCTTAATTTTCCCCCTCAGATCAATAAAGTCTGTCTGGGGTTGTTTTATATATATATATATATATATATATACATATATATATATATATATATATATATATACGCACACTAATGAAATCCAGTGATACGATTATCGAAATATCCTTTACTTTTAAGGGAAGTTTGTAGAAGTATACTCAACGTGCCCAGAATTTTTAGCATGACCAGCAAGAGAAAAGCGACAAATTCTCAAGGAAAAAAAGTTCCTAACAGAGAAAAACGAGTGGTTGGCTGTCAGGACTCAGCTCTGTGCCAGCGTGCATATGGGCCTGCAGGCAGGATGGCGGTGATGAGCAGTGGGACCGGCTAATCAAGAGATTAAGGTCAGAGTGATGAAAGGTTACACTGCTGAGGACTGTGGCTTACACCCCAGGGGACACGGCCAGGTAAGACTGAACTGGATCTGAAAGCAGGACAAACAGCGGGAGAAGCAAAAGATGGAAAGAATGCTGCATTCCTCTTCCTCCATGATAGTGATGCATTAGGGCAATAACACAAGACGCTACAACAAAATACACATTCAATAATCAAAATAACACAAGTGCTAATATTACAAAGAAATACACAGATAGATAGATAGATAGATAGATAGATAGATAGATAGATAGATAGA
>CAIGQW010056824.1:200818-211543 GCA_903798125.1 Danio choprae
ATAGATAGATAGATAGATAGATAGATAGATAGATAGATAGATAGATAAAGCAAAATAATTGAATAATAGATATAGAATGAACAATAAAAAGATATAACTACGATGACAGGAGGAGAGACACAATGACAGAAAAAAGAATGATATAACGATGGATAGAATGACATAACGATGGGATAGAATGGTATAATGATGAATAGAATGATATAATGACGGATGAATGGATGGATGGATGGATGGATGGATGGATGGATGGATGGATGGATGGATGGATGGTTGGATGGAGGGATGGATAGAACGGTGGATAGATGGATGGATGGAAATTTGTGGGTTTCATTAACTACACATCTTAATATTACAGTTAATACAGTGGCTGCAGGGCAACAACTATAAACGCTGCAAAATATATTAAAGCAGCATCAGCAGGCAACAGATGGTGTGATGAAGTGATAATAGAAATTACTGGCATAAAGAACCAAATCTTGGAGATAAAGCCACTGAAGTTAGCTTTAATCATTTAATGTGCACAAATCAATGCTTTGTCGATCATTTAAGAGCCTCTTTCACATCAGCGAGAGAGAAAAAAGCTAGAGAGAGAGAGAGAGCAGAGAACAGAGAAAGAAATGGCAGAGTAAGGTCTTTGCATCATCATATGACAACCCAAGTGATCTGACAGACTCTGACAGGCAGATTCTCTCCACTGAAATGTAAACCAGCTTAGGGGGCCATTTTCTATTTTATCCTTAAGCTTCATGACCTTCTACCCTTCGGCCTGCCAGTAACCATCAAGACACCACCCTCCCGTACGCACATCCACAGAACAGACGCTTCCCTCCGCTGCCCCCCACCATCCCTGATTAGATGCTGAGGAATTCCAGCATAAATGCAGCTGTCAGCTTGGCTCTGCTTCCCGCCAGACCAGTCATCTCACGGATAAAGGAGAAAAAAGACAGAGAAGGCGGGAGAAAAACACAGATCCGGAGCCAGGCTCAGATGCTAGTGTGGATCCCCCCTGAGGGGAGCCCCTGTGTGCCCCTGGCCTGGCCAGCATTAGGCTTTTAGAGATCCTTCCTTATCCCTCACGTCACCTTCTTGACGGACAACGCTTCTGACAGTGTCCTCAACAAAGAATGCTCTAGACCTTAATTGCTCCAATCGGTCTGTGCTAATGCTAATGTCTTTCAGGTATAAACTATGATCCCAACAGGGATTTAACCTCCTGCATGTGCTGTTCATCTGTGGCTAATGAAGATCTCTTCAGGCTCCTCGGTTTGCAAGTCTTAAAAGCCCCACTCCCTAAAAGACTAAACAGTCATCCCTAAATCCTTCTCTCTCTAAAGATTTCTTTTTCTAAAGACTTGGGGTTTAGGGGGTCTTTGAGAGGACGGGAGGTCCTGACAATCGAACGCCTTCCTGAAGGGTTAATGAGGGTTTAGAGAGCGGATCTCGTTTCTACACGTTTAATTATTTAACCATTAGGAGGAATTATTACAAAGCTGGAACAATGGGACCCAGACTTTGAGAATGCTCAATGTTTCTAGGCGAGGAAGCCTTGGGTTAATATGGAGACATTAATATCAAAGGGTTTGTCTGTCGTTTTCTAGACAATTTGTCACATTAAATCATAGACAAAGGAGAGGTAATTGGTGCAATTAAAGTGTGAGATTTGGACAGTTCTGCTATTAGTTCCCGAATTCATCTTTGCCGCCTAGGCCAGGAGTTTAAAGAACAACATTTAAAGATCCATGTACAATGGGCAAAATGTAAATGTAATCCTTAAGGTTCCCATACCCCAGTTTAAAACCCTTTGACCCATTATTTAATTTGTGTCTTGGTTTTCTTGGTTTGTTTGGCATATATATTGCTGCTCTCTGGTGACCTGAAGTGCTTCAATCATCATTATTTTACGTCGCTTTGGATAAGAGCATCTACTAAATGATTAAATGTAAATGATGCTAAATTGAAAATGTGCCTTTTCAGTGAACAACTCTGGAAACAGTTGTTAAAAACAAATTATCGCTTAAGACCCCCATACAGTATGTAACTGCCTTGCCAGAGACCCCTTGCCAGAGAACCCCTGGCAATTTACTGCATTTAAAAAAAACTAGGTTGTCAATGGATAGAACAACAACAACAAAAATAATGGAAACAAATTAAAAACAACTTTTTTCTGGTCTTTCTTTGTTTTGTTTTTCTTTCACCCTTCAGGTTCTTTTCTCTGAAAATTTCCTCAGACCCTGAAGCAACCCAATTTGAAAACCCTTGTCTCTGGAAGCTAGCTTTGCCGGTAGTGTAGCAGAAGTTACAGGTCATGCCTCAAGGATTCTGTGCAAGTAAGATAATGAACACTATTTAAACACATGTCTCTGGCATAAGGACAGCATTCTTGAGTCGTATTCCGCAGCAATGTCTTACAACCGCATTCCTAGCATGGATAAACAGTAAGTTGACTCTGAAACCAGATGAAGTCAGATATTACTTGCATGTCAGTTTCAAAGCCAAGCAATGTCTTTATACAAATTCAGAGTGGAGAGCAACAAAAGTGATTACGATCGCCTTTTGCAGTTTGTAGCCCAGCAGCCTCAGAGAGCTGAAACCTGACGACGACAACAAAAAGGCCGAAACTCTCACTGCTCTCTAATGTTACAGGACAGCAAGATAAATGCTGAGACACATGGTTTTTTCTTGTTTGGGGACCAACAAAAGCAAAAACAAATACAAATGCATATCCTTCCTAAAAACATATGGGGAGGGAGCAAAGATCGCTCTCGGGGGGTGGGGGGAAATACCTGGGCCAGAGGTATAAGAGAGCATTTATAATCACATGGGCTTTGGCCTCTCTGAGAGGACATAGAACTAACGAAGGGAGATACAGAGGCTGTGGGACTGATGATATAAAAAAAAGTAGTCGAAAGTATAAAACACTGTTTTTATTTATTTTGCCGGGGTTTGAAATAAACAGAAAGACACTTTAGAAAGTCTGTAAAAAAGATGTGTGTTCACGTCTACTTCATCCTACATTTACAAGGTGGAAACACTATAATGGCATGCTCCATATTGATCTGCTCTCCCCTGGCGAACGTTTGGCGAAAAGGACTTTCGTATTGATTCCGAGACTTTGAAAAAAACAATCATATGAGCTACACAAGTCAAGGCAGTTGACGGTGAAGAGAGGAGCGCAAGATCCTCTGCGAGCTGTTATCATCCAAAGGTCGCAGTTTTTCACACACAATAGATAGCGGTGCATCGCTTTCAGAGTTGTATTGTCGCTCTCCATTGCAGCGAGGTGAGTATTAACATGCAAATCGACCTGCACGCTCTTAAAGTGGAAGCCAGCCAAGCATTTACTGTTAAAAAATCCCCCATATTCTTCACTCTCATGCTAAATTTGTGAGCCCATGTAAACATCTATTTTAGTCAAGCTTGAGAGGATGAGAGAACAGAGGGACTGTTAATATTCTCGGCCTTATTTATATTCATAGTGGGACAATGCTTGAGGGAGAAATACTGGACAAGGAAGACGACAGAAAAAATTCAATAGAGCGAAAGAGAGAGAGAGAGAGAGCAAACGCAAAGAGGAGAGCAGGGAATGAGCAGAATTTGTGACTTGAGGCAGAGCGGGTAGAGCTGAATGTCTTAAGAGAGCAGCATTGGGAGAGAGAGAAAGATGACCAAAGGAGAAAACCCAAAGTCGATTCGCTTCGCTCACGCTCCCCATGGCCATTGCTGACATCTTTGTTTGGCTGTAAGCATCTCGATTATGTCATAAGCACAGTAGATAAGTAGAGTTAGGGACATCTATGTTTGACACTCTTTAGAGTACAGTCTAATCAAACTTTCATGGCAGAGAGTTGATGCGATGAAGTTTCTTGCCAGCATTTGAACAAAAAAAGAAAAAGAAATTCAAGATCAAATACACCAAGGCAAGGGATCTTTTCAAAGTCTAAAGCCAGAGGGGTTTTTTATAACTCTCACATCCTCTAAAGCAGAAAACCCCTCAAATCCATGTATGTAAATAGAGGCGCTGTGTCAAGGAGCTGATTTGAACGGTTGTGGCAACCAGAGAGTGGAGGTTATTCATGTACGCGGGCATCCGAGGTAGACATCACAATTGGGACTCCATGCACGTTACCGGGCTCTCCGTGTATGCCCGCGGCTCCTTCCCTCGCTGGAGCTTCCAAACTAGGACAGAATCTGAATTTACCAACTATCCTTCTAAGGAGCACGAAGCGCGCCTTAGGTTGGGACATTTGTAGATGTGCTTCCTTCAGAGCATTTGGAGGATTTGGTTCATGCTCATTGGTTTGGGACAGATGTGTGTTTGATTTAAGAGATGTTAGTCATCTGGAGATTGGTGCAGTAGCAGCTCGCACTGCGTAAATAGGATATACAGAGTGTTTCCCTGAGGCAAGCGTGCCATTTCCATTACCGGTCGGTCTTTCCTTACTCTTATAAACCGAAAAAATCCTCCCTCTGAACTAACCTTCCTTTGACCCATCTTAAAAAAGACTCCAGTGCTGTGATGGAGGTGGTTGAGACGATCTGAGAGATCCTGCAAATGAGTGAAGTCATTATTAAGGCTATCGCTGCTCTGTGCTGTATCTGCTGAGAGGCTGAGAGAGAGAAAAACATCGCTTGCCATTCTCTCAAGCCAAAAGGTTGGTTTCTACAGCAACCCTGTTGCAACTAAATGAAAAACAACCAGTAATCCATACAAACGACCTTCCAGTGACATTCCGTGTCTGTGATAGTACTTATCTGTCTGTCTATTTAACAAAATACAACCAAATGTTCCAAAAAAAAATTGATCTTAACAGGTGTTCTTTCTTTTTATTTTAAGCCCAAATATGTAACAATGAATTCTTATGATTCTTATGTTTCATTCATTCATTCATTTTCTTTTCGGCTTAGTCCCTTTATTAACCTGGGGTCGCCACAGCGGAATGAACCGCCAACTTATCCAGCATATGTTTTACGCAGCGGATGCCCTTCCAGCTGCAACCCATCACTGGGAAACATCCACACACACCCATTCACACTCATACACTACGGACAATTTAGCTTACTCAATTCACCTACAGTGCATGGCTTTGGACTTGTGGGGGAAAACGGAGCACCCGCAGGAAACCCACGCAAACAAGGGGAGAACATGCAAACTCCACACAGAAATGCCAACTGACCCAGCCGAGGCTCCAACCAGCGAGTGAGGCTATTGTGCTACCCACTGCGCCATGCTGCCCCGACATAAATATACATATATATAAATATATATATATACACACACACACACACACATTTTTTACAATGGCCAAAAATGCATTCTATTGGTCAAAATTACTATTTTTTTAAACCTAAAATCATTCGACTATTCAGTAAAGATCATGCTCTATGTTCTATGCTAGTAATATGCATTGATAAGCACTTAATTTAGACAACATTAAAGGTGATTTTCTCAGTACTTTGACTTTTTTAATCCCTAAGAATCCATATTTTTAAATAGTTGTATCTTGGCCTGATATTGTCACATCCTAACAAGCCTAACATTCAATGAAACACTTATTTAGTCAGTTTTCATGTGATGTATAAATTTTAATTCCCAAAAAGTTACTCGTGACTGGTTTTGTGGTCCACGATCACATATGATGATTTCAGACTTCGAAATCTATCGATTGGTCAAGGATTTAACTCAAGTCTATAACTTGTATATCTTCAAACGTTGATGCTATTTGTTATTCTGTAATAAAAAAATAATAGTTACACAAGTCTCTTTTAATTGCAATTATATTTCAATCTGCATCCTTACATTAAAAATGTAATTGCAAATTCAGGTCAACATCAAACAATACTTCAGAGTCACATATGGACATGTCTCAGATCTGTAACACAATGGTCACCATCAACACGTGCTGAGCCACTCAGATTCACCACAGCACAGCTGGAGAGCTAAACCTCCTTCTCCTCCTCTTCAAGTTTACTGCCAGCCTTAGTCTATACCAGTCAGACAGTGAGACGCTTCACTGCCTGCATCTCTCCAGGATTGATTTCACTGCTTACATATTAATCAATATCTTAATTAACAGCACAATATTAAATTATTTCATACAGGAGTGCTACAGGTTCAGAACAGTTAAGGCTTATCGACAGCATTTGCGGCACAAAGTCAATTATGGTTACTAGATCAAATAATTATTTCAGATTGAAGCAAAATTGTAATACATGTGTAATTTACTTTAAATGCCTTTATGCAAGAAAATAAAAACATTAAAGTCCATTTTAAATCAAACTGTACAATGTTTATGTTGCTAGCGCACATTGTTTTTTTCTTTAAGTGAACAATTAATGCGTTCAAGTTAATCCACTGAAAAAATAAGTTTGTTTTGATAATCTTCAATCAAATTCTGACCATTTGCTTAGCGCTAGTTTGCTATCAGGTAATTATGTGTAAAAAGAAAGCCCTGCCCTCTACTCAATATTCTCGTTTCAGTTGGATGTACATCAACATACTGAAATAAAAGCCTCAGCAACTTCCGGTTCATGCTAACTATAAAATAACCAGTGTTTTGAAGGTAAACAATCACTTTCTGACCTTGTCCGTGGAAAGTCATATCCAATCAAACTTCAACTCATGACCCCATAATGCAAGACAATATCCACATGATACGCAAAAAGATACAGCTGACGGGAATTAAGTTGCATTCACACAAAGCCTGAAGCTCCTCTGTCTAGTAAATTATCCTTACAAGGATGATTTAGCCTAAATAATAAATGGGTGCTATAACAAAAGTACAAGCTTTGCATTTGTGCTACTAAACCTCCTGGAACTCCTGTCCTACTTCTGCTGTGATCGTTCATGTCTAGTGAGTTACTGTGGGACAGTCAAAAAGCTGAGAAATTACACCTTCATGTAAACGAGAGGTGAAGAACACAGTCATTTGAAGGAGAAGTCAGTGATATCCATCTTAAAGGGACAGTTCACTCAAAAATGAAAATTCTTTCATCATTTACTCATCCTTTACTTCTTCCAAACCACTTTGATATTTTCTCTTCTCTTGAATGCAAAAGAAGATACTCTGAAAAAAGCTGTAACTATTGACTTCCATAGTATTTGTTTTCCATACTATGAATGTCAGTGGTTACAGGTTTTCAGCTTTTTTCAGAATATCTTCATTTGTGTTCAACAGAACGAAGCAATTCCTAAAGGTTTGGAACCACTTGAGGGTGAGAAAATAGTGAGTCAATGTTGAGTTTGGTGCTTTATGTGCTTTAAAACCTGTTGGATTTTCTGGTGCATGATAAATCACAACAAATAATTTACAAGAGATAAACCAAATGCATCCACCTGCATGTATATCTGTAAATTAAACATATCCATTTAGAATTAAACAGCAATTTATTTACATTTATATTTTAAACAAAATTTCGTACTGTAAATAGACACTGTTTTACATCAGCACTGTTTTGGACTGCTTGTCTTGTCAGTAGACTGAAAACATTCCCATTGTTTAGCGGCTTAAAATTGGTGCAAAAATGTACAATTGAAGATCAAAATTGGGCTATATTGAGATCAATGTCACATATGTACAGTATAGTTCTTTGCAACACCAAATAAATACTACTTAACAGTGTCTATGATTTGCAATCAAATATGTTTGCCTCACCTAATTATCTAATAGGTGCAGATTTTCTGGCATGGCTTGTTTACTTGGTAAATCACTTTGTAGTTCCATAAAAGAGAAAAAGGCAATGTAAATTCAAGGTGAAACAATGTTGTAGCAGTGCACTTTTCTCTTATGTTTGCTTCTGAAAAGGCTATTGGTTTGGTTTAGGTCAGTGTTTTGCTAGATGATCTGTACAACAAGCACTGCCATCTCATAGACTTGTACAAGAACGACACGTATCTGAAATGTGCCACAAAACACACCCTAAGTAATGCATTTCAAATTTGCCAAAAAAAAAAAAGAAACTAACAATGTAGACAGCGCCATCTAGTGGATTTGTCAACTGAAACTTGCAACAAAATGTACCCAGAGCAATGTATTTTGCACTTTGCAAAAAAACGTAGGCTGAGATCCAGATTTCCAAAGAGACTGAATAATGTATACTTCACAATTTTGACTTGACAAAGTGTCACATGTGCGCATGAGAAATAAGGAAGATAAACAGCACAAGAAGTGACAGAATGTTAAAGGAAACAGCAGGGACCTTAAGCAGAATTCTTCATTTTGATGAAGTCAGTCAGACCTTCTGTGATATTTGTGCACACCACACATGCATAAATATGACAATGTTTGATTTCACAAAGCCTTAAAAATATGCTAAAAAGTACTTCCATGAAAAAAAAAGTCACTTTCCCAAACTTTTATTAACAGTACTTTACATTTGATGCGTTTGTTTGCAGAATATACTGACTTGTTGAGTCCGTTCTCTCCTTCCAAATCAGAACCCACACAGACACGTTAAATTAAGTGGAAAAGAGCTTATCAAAACATCTTATGGATCTACAACGCTCTGATGTTCTATTCAGTAAGCAATCAAAAATGCTTCCAGGAAAAATACCAACATTCGAATTGAACAATAATGAAAGCCAAATGCCTCTGCCAAGACAAAAAACAGAAACATCTGTGGCAGACGACGTAATTTATTCATTTAGAGTCAGCTGAGATACAATATTTTGGTGGATAACAACAAAATATTCCTCAAGAACGACACAACGAGAGAATCAGGCTCATATGTGAGTTCCTGGAGCAGGTGCTTTTTCTTCTTCCCCTCATTTCCACAACGACTGTAGGGGAAAAATCTAATGTAATCCACAGGAAAAACAGGCAAGGAGAGCCAACAGATAAAAAAACTGCCTAATAAAATCACTGGAAAGACTGGAGCAACCCCCACTATGCTGTTTGTCATTTGACAATGAGCATTAACCGAGGAGATTGGCTATAACTGCCGGAAATGGGCAATAAAATTCTAGACCAGAGATACAAAGGGAGACATATTTATGCATAACTACCCCATAGAAATGCAAACACACACACACACACACACACAATTAGGCTTGTGGGTTGCATATGTTGCACGTACCATCTGAGGAACGCAAGGTGAAAGATGTCTTTGCTGTTTTAATGAAGACCAGGCATCTTAGGAAAATAACAGACACAAATAGTGTACAATGTACCAACACTATTTAGGCAAGGCAAGTTTGTTTATATAGCACATTTCATACACAACGATAATTCAAAGTGTCTACATAAACAAGAATAAAAGAAACAAGTATAAGAAATAAAAAAAAACAGGTTTTAAACGAATAAAAAAAGAAAAAAAGCAATACTGCCTTATATATTTTATTAAATATTCAAAGGAAATATTTGTACTTCCTCATGACCAATAGTAGAAAGTCATTTAAGTGCATTTTTGGCATTTGTATACCAGGTTTTTGCCAGGGCTTCTTTTAGACAATGACACTGCAATATTAGTAAAACACAATATGCCTATTTATAATTCAGAATGTCTGCTAACAGCGGAAATGAAAATAAACGTCTAAAAAATGCACCATTTACACAATTGGTTTCCCTATAAATAATGGTAATTATTTTAATATTAGGATAAAATGACATTAAATGAAATGAAATGTAAGATCATTACCTTTGCAACAAAAAAATGAAATTAGTGTAAATTATTAACTGGAAACAATAAAGAAAATTGAACTAAACCTTAAAAAACTTAATCCAATAATAATAATAATAATAATAATAATAATAATAATAATAAAATAATAATAAAAATAAATAAATAAATTAAAAAAAAAAAATAATAATAATGTAACAGTAGATTTTAATTAAATAAAAAACTAAAAAATCATAACTTATTGACAATATCATTATTATTTCATCAATTAAAGCATAAAGTAATATATCAATTAATAGTATAAACATAAAAATACAAAAAAAAACACAGTCTTAGCAAATTAATAAATCACAAACTGTTTCAGTACTATGTGCTTCAGTATTATGTGCTTTCGTATTTATTTCGATATTTGTTATTATTACAACAACAATGCATACATGCACATACAAATGGCAAATTGAAAATATCTATTAGAATATACTGTATGCTAAATACTGTATACTAAGACTGAAAACAAATAAATACACACAATCATTCATACATAGTAGTTAGAATGTGTGAATATGATGTGTTGTTTATGCAATGCCAAGAACTTGCAAATAGTTTTTTTTTTGTTGTTTTATTTAATTTGCTAATTTCATATCCGTCAAACTTGCTAGATTTTACCCACCAAAATTATAGACAGTTATTTCTACTACATACAGAAACAAAGTATAACGTGGTGACACATTTTATCCTATTCTGTCCTTCATACTTCACTACAAACAATGAGAGTGAACTCTGTAAAAAAAAAACAGACAGATTTAGACCGGAAACTCTGTGTGAGCTGAGGAAGGACTTAGCACATGAAAGAGAATGAAGGAGAGAGTAAAAGATGACTGAGAGAAACAAGTGAAAGTGTCAAGAGAGACTTTAAGGCAAATATATCAGTGTCTGTGCTCAAATGCAGACTACAGAGAGTGTCTTTCACTTGTGCTATTCACACAGGAAAAGAGATCAGACGAGGCAGAAACACAGACCAGCTCAAATGTCCGTCCACAGCCGGACACCAGCTGACATCCACACACACACACACACACACACACACACACACACACACACACACAC
>CAIGQW010056824.1:343052-384036 GCA_903798125.1 Danio choprae
ATGGATGGATGGATGGATGGATGGATGGATGGATGGATGGATGGATGTAAAACATATAGATTTATAGATAAAAATAGACAGTGCCACACTCACTCTGAAACACACTTTGTATATATTTAACTGACCCCAACATCCAGCACTCAAAATAAATATTTAAATAACATATTTTAATTATCTGAATAGGACTTTAATATTGATTCAACCCTAATTTCAAACCTTCTTGAGTTTAACCACTAAAGTCACTTTGTCAACCCAAATAAAACCCTATGAATAAAAAAGTTCCCGTCCTACATTAGTGTTCTCTGACAATTCTGTTATGAAACCTGCTGTAAATATGAATGCTGCTTCACACTGGAGTACATGCAAAACAGAGCATCAATGCATGCATGAACCAAGTGCTCCACAGAACAAAATGAAAAAGATCTACGGGACCCGGAGGGCCAAGAGCCTCCAACATGAGCAGAAAAGCATAGACTGACTCTTCACACACACACTGAAAGAGAAGTACTGAGGCATTTTCGAACTACAAGGAGTCCATGGAGTTAAAAAAAACAAACAGCACTGCGCAAGTCAAAGCATGTTCAGGCATGCGAGCTCCAAACAACACGGCACAAAGAGGTGAAAATGACCCCAGAGACCCGTCAGAAGCAGCGGGCCTCTCTACGCCTCCTGCCTTTTGTCCCTCGACTCAGATTTTCAGGTTATAGAACATTAAAGAAGAGGAATTCCTGAAAAAAAAGCACAAACATTCTGACAGAGGAAAGTCAAGTGCTTTAGAGAGCTCTTTAGAGGAACATTCTTCTGATCTGAACCTGAGATCTGAGAGGTAAAGTCTTGCCCGTATGCCATTTTTTTGGGCCTGCAGGCATGAGGATGCAACCGTTACGCATGTTGTAGTTTGCTTTAAACAAGGCAACGAGGGCAGATTGCGCAATGGGGCAAGCTTGATTTTGTGTGTAATTCAGATGAATCCAATGTTTTTGATAATGGTGGGCCTTAGGATCCCCCTAGTCCTGAGTCAAGAATGTTCAGGCAAGATCTCTAAATTCATCTTATTTTCTTCTTTCAAAACAAGTGAAAAATTAGGAAAACAAATATGATTAAAATTCAGGAAAGTGTCATATTTAATTTTAAGTGTTGTATTTTATTTTATTTATTTTATATTTTTTATTTTATTTTATGTTTTATTAAATTTTTTGAGATGCATGAAATTTACATTATAATATTTTTCACATTCCATAATAATTTTCACATTTGTGTACACATAAACCAGAAAGGTAATTTTAGCATATTTAAAGCAGTCTTGATAACAGCAAATCTATAAGGTATGTACAAAAATAAAATACAAATAAATACAAATAAAGCATTTAATGACAATTTAATCAAATAAAAAATGTAAAAATAAATAATAAAATAAAATAAAAATACAATTAAATAAAACTACATAAAACAAAACACAATAAAATAAAACAAAATAGAAAATTAGTTGACTGTGTTTTCTGTCAAAACGACACAAAACAAAACATTTAAATCATTGACATTAATATTAAAAATAATAATAATAAATAACTGTAGCTTGTTTTAAAAACATTAACATATATTAAACAAATCTAATAAATATAACTGTACAAAATGTATTACAAACATATTTTTACAATTATTTCATAAATAAAATGGCACAAAACAAACGGCAGTTGCTAAATCTCAGTCAAATGTTGTTTACTTAGACTAAGTGTGCATCTGTGAAAAATCCGTGACCTGTAATTTGGATGTCCTTCACAGGATAACAGTTCACGCAATGCTAACAGGATTGAGGACAGATTATGAGGGTGCGGAGGCTAACTGTGAGTCCGTCAATCTAACGTTTGACCACAAATAACCTCAGATTACACCTACTGCCCGCTCCATCCTGCTCATTGCCCATCACAACACCCAATTACACTGTTAGAAAAAAAAAAAACAAAAAAAAAACTGCCAGATAAGAGACTTAAAAAACAGTGCTGAATGTGTAAATATAGCACAACTCTGTTAGCGGTTAGCGACAGTCAGCACTCTGTGTAGTTGCTGTTTGTGATTAGCAAGGGTTTTTTTATGCGTTGTTAATTTGTGCTATCACAGTGACGCTAAATCGTACTGTCTGTAGCAGGACAAACTGAGAAGAAGCAGAATTGAGAGCGTTTTTAGATGATGCAAGCACTCATTGTCCAAACAGATGGGGCAGAAATATATCAGTCAAAGCCCTGCCCGCATTTGTTATGTGACATGTTGGCTAATAAGGATCAACAACAAGATAATAACTCATAAGTTAACTTATCACTATACCTCCCCAGTTAATCGATTACATTAAGCATTGTACTTTGTTTGTTTTTACAAAAATGTATTGTAAAATGTTTAAATATGCAAAAAAAGATGGAAAAAAGTCTCCCATTTTGACATATTAGAGTTTTACAAATTCATTCATTCATTCATTTTCATTTCGGCTTAGTCCCTTTATTAATCTGGGGTCGCCACAGCGGAATGAACCGCCAACTTATCCAGCATATGTTTTACGCAGCAGATGCCCTTCCAGCTGCAACCCATCTCTGGGAAACATCCATACACACCCATTCACACTCATGCACTACGGACAATTTATCTTACCCAATTCACCTATACCGCATGTCTTTGGACTTGTGGGGGAAACCGGAGCACCCGGAGGAAACCCACGCCAACACAGGGAGAACATGCAAACTCCACACAGAAAGGCCAACTGACCCAGCCGAGGCTCGAACCAGCGATCAGCGACCTTCTTGCTGTGAGGCGAACGTGCTACCCACTGCGCCACTGTGAGGCCCAGTTTTACAAATTAATTTTCACAAATTTTTAAATAAAATAAGATGTTAGGAAAGATACAGTGCTCAACAGTGCTCGAGTACACCCCTCACAAATCTCTCATTTAAATTAATATTTCTATAGGAAGCTTTACAATATTATATTTGTGCATATACATTAGATTAGTCATAACTGAAGCCACATCTGGAGCTAATCTAACAAAATAATTTATGATAATGGTCCAAAATTAGAACACCCAAATGTATATGTTAAGACAAAACAAATCACAAAAAGAGCAACACTCAGTAGTTTGTAATTTTTTCCAATATTTCCAATATATTATCTTTCAATTTCTAAAGATGTTTAGTGACTGAATATTATTTTAATAAATATATCCATTAAATAAATCTGTTTTGTTCAAATGCACCAACATATATCACATATATTTATTGAGAAATGAATAAAAATATTCATTTTCAAAATCGGGGGTAATCATTTATGTTGAGCACTGTACATATGAACATATCCCTCAGTAAAAACCTTTAACTGATGCTAAAGTATTGAGGCGTATGGGTCAAAGTAGGAGAACAAACTGGGCAGAAGTTGCTTAATATTCATCATTAGCTGCTAAATCATCATAAAAAACTTAAATAAGCACAGTATGATCACTATATGATCAATATAAAGACAACATGGGCATATTGAGAATCTTAAAACCCATGATGTGAAAAAAACTGACATTTTAAATAAAGACAAAATGTTTGGTTGGATAAATATACATGCTTTTTGGTTATAAAAATGATTCTTACCATTAAAATGGGGACAATTTTTTTTTTTTTTTTATATAGTTGATATTGAAAAACAAAATTATATTATTTTATGATATCAATAAATAGTTTATAAATCAAAAATACATTCTTAAAATTTTATTATTCTGTTTAAGTAAACTGTACACCTTTTCCAAAGGATTCAATCACCAAAGTTTTTAAAGATTAACTAAGACAATGGAACATGTAGTATGTATAAATAATAGGAGGCATAAACAATGAAACCTCCAATTGCCTCAACTGATGTCAATAGATAAAATAAATAAATTGATATCTCCAGCTATGTTTTCTATGTAATAATAGCTACATGGATTGCTATGCACTTCTAAATGCAACAAACACATTTACATATTATAAGGACGCAAAACACATCTGTCAACCTTTCAAAGAAAATAACATTAAGTATTCAAAAAAAAAATGAGTCACTCTACTTATGGACGACATTCTAATCCAACCAATTAACAATTAATCCATTCAACAAAGCTAAAATTATAATTACTTTCAAACAACAGCGATGGGTTACTTACACGAGGGGGTGGTTTATGATGCTTTTTCATCTCGCAACCACACAAAATGCTGATAAAAAAAATGCACTTTAGGAATTAGTTTTGCACTTAAACATGTCGTTCGCACCATAAGCATGTGAAGAAAAACAACGGATGCATGCACAAGTGTGGACATGTAAAGGGCAGCAGGCTGTCTGTCTGGGAAACATTGAGGGGCTCATTAAAATAAGGAAAAGACTAAACTTATTTCTAAATCCTTTTGTTGCTTTCCAGAAAGCCTTCCCCCCAGCGGCGGACCTTCAGAACGAGCGCCAGCTCTCAGACGGGCCGCAAGACGGCAGATGGAGAGAAAGAGAGAGCAAACGAAAGGCAAGATGAAGATAAAAAGAAAAAAATATGAGATGAGAGACAGAGAGAATAGGACAAAAGCGCACAGATGGAGCATAATGCAGGAAATACAGGATGGAACAAGAAAATGAAAGTGAGTTTTAGAAAAAAGAAATAGAGCGAGATGAATCAAAGGCAGAACAAGAGTGTCGGGTAGTTTGTTCAAGGGAGATATTTCACATCCGATAAACGGTCAACAACAAAAATGAAACCAGTTTCACTTCAATTCTCATTTCTATGACACCTGTGGTCACGGGGAAGCGACTGTGTCAACCAGGAAGCTGCTTGAAATGAGGTTAAATGAGGTTGTAAACATGATAAGAGACACAACAAGTGGAGCACAAAGAGACGAGAAGAAAACAGAAGAGGTGATAAGTAGCAGAAAAAAAGAAAAAAAAAGGAAAAGGTGAGCCAAGATGAGACGTGAGAACAGAGCAAAGGAAATAAAAACCAAACTTGCAAAATGAGATGAGAAAGAAACGGACTGGAAAAATTTGACTTAATTAAACATGATGAGGTGAAACCAGACCAAAAAAAGAACTGTTAAGAACAGTTAAGGATAAGTATCAATGTAATGATTTATGATTTACAATTTAGTGAAATACATATTATATTACAGGTTTAGCTATACTTGTGAGGGCTCGATTGTCCTCACTTATAGTAAGATATCAAAACAACCCCAGTTGAGGACATTTCACTGGTTCTCACTAATTAAAAGTGTCAATAAATTGGCCAGAAGATGTTTTATTAGTATCTAAGGATTGGCACTCATTTCTGTGAGGGTTAAGGGGTAGGGTTAGGACATAGATACTATCATTACCTGATATAAAAACATAAAATCTATGCAATGTCCTCGCAAAGATAGTAAAACAAACCTGTGTGTGTACTGGTTTTGGTGGTTTAGAGTTTATTGTATAATGGCATGGGTATTTGTATCGGGTATACATGTATTGTATATACATATTTGTATTGTATATACATGGGTATTGTATGTATGGCATTAAGGTGGTCAGGGTTAGGGAGGACATACCTGATGTCCTCGTAATTCATAACGCTTAAAAGCAGACTTAATGGTGCTGTATGTAAGTTTTTGACTCTTCTAAAGCATAAAAATACCATAATATGCTTGCAGATATTTAAGAAACATGGTGAGTGAACATTTTTGTTTATCTGAAAAACATTAAACAAACAACTTTATGCTGAAGTCAGATATTCTGCTTTGAAAATGTGTTTTCTGTGCTGGAACGCTATCTTTGTTTTGGTCATTTTAACCTGCTCAATGCCAGTTTAGCAAATTATATTTCAACACCCTGGGTTGCCTTGGTGGAAAACGGCGTATTTCATTCATTCAGCCAGAAAGGCTCTGAAAGCATGTGTCCGTGACCGAAATGCGACCTCCGGTGGACAGTACCAGACTCCGAAAAGAGATGCAGATTTCCACATGAGGTTATTAATTTGCAAATTATATAAATATTACGAATGTAAACATTAGGTGAGCAGGTTACGTTGTAACCATGCGTCCTTACAACACGCTTTGTGACGAGATGCTCAGTGATGAACAATTTGGTTGTTTGCACCAGACGAAACATGACAGAAATGTAAAACAGCCATTCAGAAGCACAGAATATGCACTCACTCTCGAAATGGTAAGGTTTTTAATCTGTTTAATACATATTAACCCTCTTTAACATTATTAAATGCACATGCTGAATCAGTGATATGTGTTTAGTTCTAAAGCTCAATTTCAAATGGTTTATTTTATTTTCAAGATCTGAGGCAAACTATCTGCTGCTGCTTTCAGTAGTATGGCAATAAACGTCATGTAAAATGGCATTTAAACTCACATTATTAGCATTTAACCCTGAATAAAGCACATGAGGTTTACCTAAGATGATCATTGTCATAGTTTTGTGTTGTTAAGCTGCAAGAAATAGAAGCTGTTTCTAATATATCAATTTGAGGTGTTGGTTAGGACAAAAACTCATTTTAATATGGAAAATATTCCTTCTATCAGGTGCCATTGCTTTTATATAGAACACGGTTTAAATCACTCGCTCCTGTCCTCAATCTGGCAACCTGCACTTGCGTTTGTTTTGATACAGGAGTGCAATACCTAGTTCAACCACTAGATGTCAAACTTACATACTGCACCTTTAATGGAGTCTTTTTGCCACAGACTTCCTGTGAGGGTTGGGTTTAGGGGTAGGGGTGGGGCCTATAATAAACAGTTTTTACTTTATAAAACGCATTATGCCACCAATACTAATGTGTGTGTGTGTGTGTGTGTGTGTGTGTGTGTGTGTGTGTGTGTGTGTGTGTGTGTGTGTGTGTGTGTGTGTGTGTGTGTGTGTGTACTGAAAAACATTATGTCTGCATTTATATGTGTTGAATTTAAACTAATTATAGTTTAATTTGTTTAAATTCAGAACTTAAAAAATGTAGTAAATCCAAGGAATCATCTTTGAATATTTTTTTCAGTTTGTGTGTGTGTGTCTGTGTTTGTGTGTGTGTGTGTGTGTGTGTGTGTGTGTGTGTGTGTGTGTGTGTGTGTGTGTGTGTGTGTGTGCGCATGTGTCTAATAACCAGAGGGCATCTTGAGAGTGCCCACACCAGCTGGCACAATGCAGCGGGGCAAACTCAGCAGTAAATCCAGCACTTTCCTCAAAAAAAGAAAAGAAAAAAAAAGCACAATAAAGCCAGCACCAATAGACCTATTACACACACATGCCTCACTAGAGACTCAGCCCAGTTATAGCAAATTACAATACAATTCAGTTTAAAAAATGTCTTTAAAAAAAACTGACAATCATCTTGGTTACCAAATGCTCCTTGATGTCCCCCCCACCGCATCAACAACAGGCAGGTGTTCTCCTCCACAGGACACGACCCACCCGGAGGGCATATTTAAGCTGAGATAAGACACAAGAAAACCTCAAGACTCTGACCCGGCCTCCAGCAATGCTGCAGTTTTAGCAGCCAAAACCTGCCCAAAGTTCTGATGTTTATCTCACAAGAGAGACGCTTTTACTTCTATACCACATTATACTGTTTCTAGCGACGTGTCTTCCATTATAAAACACTCATTTGTTCTTTGAAACAGACAATTTCATTATTGTAAGTATTTTCAATGAATTTGACAGTTTTTTTCCTTTTGTTTTGAAAGCACAGAACTATAAATGACACCTACTCAACCAGTCACGTCATATTATCATTTCTTTTGCAAGTCCTTTTATAAAGATGATGAGAAATGACACACTTCAGATGCGAGTGAAGAAAACACTAAACATGAACATCGCTTTGTGATTTTCAGGAGTGACACTGAATTCGATTAAATTACAGTGAGAGAAAGAACAATTGCGAGCGTTTTCTATTCAGCTTCATTTCCTTTGCCGTTATGACAATAATCGTATTCAAATTCAAAAAAACGTGAACAATGAAGGGAAGGGAAGTGAAGATTGTGGAGTGTGTACAGGTGTGTACATTTCTGAACATTCCCAAACGCACATCTTATACCGGAGATTGCAGATGGAGAGGTCATTTCATCCAAATGCTTGGCTAGTCTTTTCTGTTTGAACAGTGCTTTTCCATATGCCCAATCACAACATGAAAGCCCATACATACGTTTGATTAATAAAAACACAAAAGCAGCATTCAAGGGAAAAACCAAACCATCAGCCAACATATATTACAAAATACCACATTTTCCACAGAATTGGTGATAAACAGCAACATATTTTCATTTTATACTACATGATTGTGTACTTCCCAGTGACGGGTTGCAGCTGGAAGGGCATCCGCTGCGTAAAACATATGTTGGATAAGTTGGCGGTTCATTCCGCTGTGATTAATAAAGGGACTAAGCCGAAAAAAAAATGAATGAATGAATGATTGTGTACTTGATTGAGAAAATAGTCTGATTGTGATTAATATTCTAATATGTGACTCTGACACACAAATACAGTCTTTTATTGCACAAGCATATTGCTGGCAAAAGCCAAAAGTACACAGTATGGGTCAAAATGATTGATTTTTCTTTTAAGCCAAATATCATTAGAAAATTTAATTAATTAATTAATTAATTAATTAAAAGATAATTGACTACTGTAAATATATCAAAACCCAAATTTTGATTTGTAATATGCTTTGCTAAGAAGTTAATTTGGACAATTTACATTTTTTCAAACCTTTTTTTTTTCTTTGAACTCTCAGATTCCAGATATTCAAATAGTTTCATCTCATCCTAATATTGTCCTATCTTAACAAACCATACATCAATGCAAAGCTTATTTGTTCAGATTTCAGTTGACGTATAAATCTTAATTACAAAAAAATGTTTTGGTCCAGGGTAATATTTATTAATTAATTTTCCTTTGGCTTAGTCCTTTTATTCATCAGGGGTTGCCACAGCGACATGAACCGACGCAAACACGGGGAGAACATGTAAACTCCACACAGAAATGCCAACTGACCCAGGCGGGACTTGAACCAGCGACCTTCTTGCTGTGAGGTGACAGTGCTAACCACTGAGCCGCTGTGTCGCCCTGTCCAGGGTAATACATGTTCAATTATTTGCCAGTAAACATTACTTTGGTTATTGCAAAGGTTCTTTCAACTTACAGTATTAGAGCAATTGATTACAAACACACTATGCAAATAAATGCAATAAAAACAGGACACAAATGACAAACTTTTTTGAATGTTTTTAGGATAAATTACCAGAATTATTAGAATGTTTTTTTTCCCCACAAAAGAGTACACAGGGAAACATATGCCCAAATCCATCTTGATTTAAGTAACTTTCGAAGTATGTAACTTTGCATCTGAAAAGCTACATGACATTTCTTAATAGCAAAGTAGTAATGTCACCATCAGGGGCGCAAGATACTGGAAAATCATGCAATATGCGATATTGTAGTATTATGTGATATAATGATATTTCATGAGATATAATTATTCTCTAGAGAAAATGCTATTTTTATTTTTGATTTATAATTTATTATGTAATGATCATACTAAAATAAACAGTTAACAGTTGGTCAAATCTGGAAAAAAATACAAAAACTGTTCGGCAGATAAAATAACTTTCATTTATAGTTTGCATATACTATCATAATGATAACAATAATTTTTTTGATAAATTGTGCAGTCTTAGTCAACATTCTTAAAACTTACAGTATTTCTATTAGCAGGATTGCCAAAAAAGTTGAGTACCACAGAGTCAGGTAATTCGAACACTCTCACTCACCAATAACTACATTAGTCTGTTTATCAGTGGCTCATGTCTCAGTTACTCAGTTAAAGTCAGGTTTTCAATTGGCAATCCATCTATCTCTAGCTCAAAGCTATAGCGTAGAGATGCGCAAACAAGGAAACACAAGTTCTGACCCCTCAATCCTTCCACCCTCTCTTAACTCACTTAGTAAGCAAACCCCTTGCTCCTCCTCTTCCCTTTTTTTTCCCTGTGAGAGTCAAGTGGAGTTCTTGAGTGCTGGACAAGCAGCTCTCCAATCAATTAGACAGAGTGAAGAGCGCTGAAGAGCATCAAAAGGCCAGTGTGTCAATGAACTCTTCACCTCCATGACACTCATGCAGACACTCCCTTTAATCTAATTCACAACCCTTCAGTGAGAGAGGAGGAAAAAGCCAAGACGGTGCTTTCTTCAATCTTTAGCTGCTGCACAGCAAAAAAAAAAAAAAGAAAAAAGAAAAAATATAGAAACATTTATGGAATAAATATGCATAAAATGTTAGAACGGATAAAGAGCAGTATTCTTTAGGGTCAACTGTGTCTTTTGACAACATGTTTTATGTTTCATGCATCAAAGTTCATTAGAATACAAAAACTGCGACTGACTTCACTTCTAAAGTCACTTTTAAAAGTCACATGTGGGTTTTATTTACAATTAATTAACTAACCAATGGTTTAATAGCAATTAAAACAGACTAAACACAGACACCTGCACTGGGGGCTTATACTGTATTTAAGTTAGTCTTATGAAAAATAAGCATATGTGTTAATTGAGTTATTAAATTAAATACATTTGAACAGAAATCCTGAAGAAATGAGTGAGTGAATGAAATTAGTTCTAATTTAAAAAAAACAACAAGAAAAAAAATATTTGATTTGAGTTTTATGTCAGGTTTAGACTACACACTATTTTATTTGTTATGAGTGACTGTGTTAGATTATAATTATTGTGCCATGGACAAGAAACATGTCAGACATCATCAACCATCACCAACGCAAGATTTCACTTCTTGAAAATTGAGGAACAAAATAAAAAAATCACATGAGCAGGAGTATTTCAGCCTTAACTCCACAATTCTTTCCTCCATTGCAATAATGTGATTTTATCATGATAGGTTAACACAGGAACTACCAGAATTCTATAATTACTAGAATGGCCATATTAATCATTCTGACTGTTCATATAAGACTGCAACAAATTGAATTGTTTCACGTTACATTTACATTCAAAGCTTCTATCAAGATTTCAGAATTAAGCTGTTTTTACACCACCGGGAAAAGTTTGCTTTAAAAGACATGTCTAAAGTAAAGTTAAGCTTTTGCTATTAGAAAGTTGTGTTTATATTAGCAGAACGTTGCTTAGGCAACATAACTTCAAAGACCTTCAGAGAAAAAGTAGCGGAAGCTAAAATACTCAGAACTTTTGTGTTTTGTCATTTTATTAAATAACAATTTTGAAATGAGCTAAACGCACATTTAGGAAAAGTCAGAGTACTATAATTATATGGGTTTTATATTGTTTTTAACAAAGTTATTTCAAACCTTTGTAGTTCGAGTGTTAAAGGGAATGTTTCAAAATCAGACTAACATTATCTAGTCTCATTCAATCGATAAATGAAAAAGAAGCAGATCCAACAAACAGATCTTTAATCAGGATTTGATTTCTGACACCACCGCAGCCTACATCTCCACATTTCCAGAGATCCGAGTCTAATACCATTAAGAAACACGAGGAGGTCATTATCTTCCCACGTCAACCGCATCTAGTTATATAACAGCACTTGAAGGACTGCTATATTATCAGCTAATTAAACATGTCTTTTCATAAAATTTTTAATTGTTATGCTTGTAAAGCAAAAGACTACACCTGCAACGGATTAAATCGCATTCTTTTGGGAACGTCCTTGACTCTTCTTGCTGCCTAAATGAAGAGAGAAACTCCTTTTCCTTAACCACACACTTCAAGTAAACCAAACAGCGGCCATCGCTAATAAAGCATTCATCGCCATAATGCGATCTGACCATACAGGTACACAAAAGGTTTGCCACGCTACCTTGAAGATAAACACAGGCAGGCCGTCACAAAGACAAGTAATCAATCAAGAGCTCGGCTCCTCATTATAAAGTTATGTCTCCAAGCAACGCTCCACAGCTCCGGTTTAAGAGAGCTCTTAAATTGGCGCCGAGGCCTCTAGCTTTTTTTAAATCAAAGTTTGCTGGTTCCCTTATAAGTCACCTCATCTGGGGTCAACAATGATCCATAATGGGTCACTGTGAAAGGTTAAAATCAACTAATGAGGAGCCAGAAAGGCTGCCATGGAACCATTGCGAGGTATATTAATGGTGCTAATGAGGACTTTGTTTAACCGGGTTTTCCTCTCGGCGCTTCCCTGTTGAGTCCATACAGCCTGACCCTTCCCATTGAACCACAGAAACCGTGGAGCCGCAACAGTAAATCCACAAATAGATCATTTGAAGTTCAAGCTGCAGACGCAAGGTCTAAAATGCTGTTTGTCTGCACCTTCAATAGCCATCACATGTATCAGCTCAACTCTCCTTATTGGCATGTGGGATCTTTTTAGCCGTTGCAAATTGTCAAAGAAGGCTCTTGTCATAAGTTAAATTACCCTGCTGTACAAAACGTCAAGACTCAATCGATACCTTCAACACAAGAGACGATTTATACGCCACATTTAAGTGAATCACAACCTTGAAAGATGATTTCTATTCAAACAAAATATGTTTTATTTTTCTGAATCAATGGAAGGTATATTTTCTTTTTTTCTGCTATCTTTTTAAAGTCACACACTCATTTTATTCCTTCAAATGCTTGTAAGAGTTCAAAGAATAGGAAGAAATTGACTACTATTAGGTGAAATTTAGAGCTGGGTAATATCGATGAAAAAGCAATCTTCACAAAAATCAGTATTCTTTATTATATCATTTTGTTAACTTTTTTATGTACCCACTTTATCAACTTTAAAACAGCAAATATTTCTTTTAGTTTTAACAGTAAAAAAACGTGCAAGGATGTAAAACGCAAAGTTGTTTTACTGTCTTTATTCTGTTGAGTACAAAAGAAGATATTTTGAAGAAAGCTGGGAATCTGTAACCATTGACTTTCACAGTATTTATTTTTCCTACTATGGAAGTCAACAGTTGCAGGTTGTCAGCTTTCTTCAGAATATCTTCTTTTCTGTTCAACAGAATAAAGAATCTCGTTATTTCCAAATTTTGGGTGAACACATCCTTTAACATGAAAGTAGTTTTTTTGTAAAGTATGAAATTATGAATACAAAATTCTTTTAATTTCAATTTTAGCAACCAAAAAGCATAAACAATTACTTATGATGACCAATAGTAAATGCTTTTTTTCCTTTGTGAAGATGCATTGTCTTGTAAGGAAATGAAGACTGAGCTCCATTTGGGCAAATATTATGTGAAAAATTCGAAATATATGCAAAGACAGCATGTTAAACAGTGTCATAAAACACTATGCTTGTAGATTCATCCAGATCTGCCAGCAAGCAGCTCGTAATGCTGTTGACACACACAGTGTTGCACAAACACAAACACGCACACACAAGCACACTACTTTACAGGTGCAAATGAATGACAAGAACAGTGCGTGTCTGTCAGCATTTATGTTTTGGTGTGCATTAACCTGTCAGGTACTCTGCAGAGAGTTTGAGGTAAAAGAACAAAATCTGCATCCCACACTCGGAAAGAGAAAGAAATATTCACAGACACACAATTTGCCAAATTTTAGATACAAAAATCGATTCAGCTGTTAGCTATAGCTATTCAAGCTTCAGGAAGTGGTTTGCTGTTTCAGAACCACATTTCTTTCAATAGTTTCCCTTCCTACATCTCCTAAAACTAGTCTAAAACGCTTAATGAGAAACTCATTTATGAAACTAAAACAAGTCAACAAATATTATAAATGCTGAGTTTGAGCAAGGATTTTCCTTTCATCTTCCATCATTTCCTGTTCTTTGTAAACGTTGCTAATGTTGGCCAATGCACAACACATTTAAAAATAATTGCTGTAGATTAACTTGCAATTTAGTCCAGTTAAAGACAGAATTATCATTGCATTGTTCATTTAAATGACAATTTTGTGATCAAAACTGATTCAATTGTCAATTATATCCGCTGACAAAGGTTTATGAATTTCTCTGTTTTGCAATTTTCACTAGTTTTAATTAAAGCTATGTTGATAAATATTATATGAATTGGAAATCTTTAAAGATTACTTTTAAAATGAGTGTCACAGTTTGGGGTAAGGGAGAGGAGGCGAGGACCCAAATGCAGAATATAAAGGACTTTATTACATAAAAGACAAACAAAAACAACTTAAACAACCCCATGGGGGGAAAAAACATAGCATTAAGACAAACTGACTGAACTTGACTTGGCAGGGCTTGGCATTACAGACATGAAAGAGAACAACGATGACAGACCAGCATTGGACAGAGCACACTGGGAGACTAAATAGGGAAAACAAACGAATAAGCTGACAAGCGGGCAGGTGAACATAATAATAAATAATAAGATAACAAGGTGGGTGGGACAAAACGATAGACAGGAGAGCACATGGTACAAAAACACAAGCCATGTGCTCACGTAAAACAGGATTAGAGCACGCAGCCAATGAGAGAACTCATTAACTGCTTGTTCACTTGAAACACAACACTAAAGCATGCAGCGTTTGTAAACATGAACCACGTGCTAAACACAACACCAACAGAAGCCTGAACGCAAGACACGAGCACAAGATAAATGAAAACACTTACCGTGCATTCACACATGCGACATGCATGTTCCGATCCCAGCGCCAGCCCAAACCAGCTAGACTGGAGCACTAAGAACGAAAACACCATGCCGCGAACAAAACAAGAAACACACCAGGACGAGAGCGGGCATCCCGAGCACGCCCGGACGTTGCATACCCACATCAAGCGGGAGCGCGCACGGCCTAAGCGCAGCCAAGACGGCACTCATACAAAAACGAAGACTCACAATGACAGAAGATGAGTGCTCGACCCAAGAAAACTCGAGCCGAGCACAACATACAAGACATGACAGGACTAGTGTCTGGACTCTGCCACCAAAACAAGAAATAACAAGACCGAAGTGGCAGAGTCCTGACAAGTAAGATTACAATTAGACATCTCAGTTGCAATGCAAGAAAGAAAGAAATAAAGAAAGAAAGAAAGAAAGAAAGAAAGAAAGAAATGTCCACACTACTACTTTCCAAAACAGTTCAGCTTATGTTATCCCCCATTAAATCATACCAAAGATCATACTAGGAAGAGGTTTCATATTTGGGATTTGTTTTGTTTTAATCAGCCTCCTTTCATCAAGCCCAGAGAAACACCCAAAAGACTGTCATGAAAGCTTCTCTGGGCCGTCTAATCATTACCAAAAAATCTTTCAGCGTGAAGTCAATGCCTGTTGAGACACTAAAAAAACACATCCTTTCATGGAAGAGAAAGAAAACTGCGCAGAGAAAAGGAAACGAGGGAAGAGGGCCTGACTCGGTCCCATCTTTTCTAGTAGATAAAAGTGCCGACAAACTCCCTATCACTCTCAGCGCATTGAATCTTTCATCAATCTGCAGCACGCATTAGAACATGCATAGTATTTTACCAGGTATTTATTCTTTCCTCTTGACAATACGTTCTTATCCCTGTTCACCCACTTTAATTGAAATTGAAAGTGTGTGACAATAGCATGAGCTTGCTCTACCCTTGAGAGTGACAGAGATGATAACGGAGTGCCGGGGACGAGGATTGCTTGTATTAATATTTAAGCATCGTGGGTTGACGCAGAGCTGTCCCCGAAACACAATGTAAGCATCGTGTTAGATTAAACCAGGCTTTGTACGCCCTGTTCTGAAAGGTTTGAAGGTGAATCACATGCTTGATTTTAGACTTTGAAACAGTATTGTTCTAGTCAGATGAGGATGAGTTTATGTCGTCAGGCTTGAGAAATATATACTGTGGAACCAACTTCTCGTGCAAAAAAACAATAATTAAAATATGTCAATAGATTTAAATGAAATGAAATTTAAATTTGATTAATATTTAATAATAAAGTAAACAATACACTTGACATGAAATAAAAATTGATACAAAATAAAATGAAGTAAAAAATGAATAAATATCATTCATTGCACACCATTGTTAACAATATGTGAAAAATGTCTTCAAGGTTAAAGTGTGAATGATTACAAGAAAGTGATCTGAAGTTTCCTGAAACATTACTTCAAAAGGCAGAGCATGGATACGCAGAATAACCAACACCTTTTATGGCACATGGATGAACTGCTGGGCAGACACAGGCTATGTTGTTATGCAGTGGAATATTTTTATTTTTTGACATATTTTATGCCACCTAATTACAAAAACACAATCCTTGACAGCTTTCAGGTATCTGAACATTATTTTGTACCATGTGGATCCATCATTCTATGCCACACTCAGATATTCAGGCTCAAGAAACATGCTGGATAATTTTTGTTAATGTCTTGGCCTCCAAACTGACCTGACATGTACCCAATTGAACGTTTGTAGCTTGATTGGAAAAGTGGGTTTGAATTACATAACCACAACCCCTGCTATTGATATTATGTCAGCAAACACCCCAGGAGACCTGCTGATGCCCTATCCGCAATAGATTTAAGTAAATCCACAAAAGTCTAATATTGTTTTGGCCTTTTGTACACACGGCACTGGTGTTGTCCGTGCCCTGAAAAATTCACTTTTTGTATAATGGGTTACAGAGTGGAAAAATATTACATAGCTGAGTGGATTTAAACATAACGCTATGTTTTAGAAACAATGATGGCACAGTACTATGTGACCAGAAAAAGGAGGAATATCCCAGCACTTAACAACTGGTAACAGCAACAACAATGGTGGTTTAAAGCGCTGTATGTGTTGGATTACAGCACCACATAAATGTGTGGCATACATATTACACAGTTTAAAACCGGTTTTCCTATTTTCATGAGGATGCAGACATGTCTTGAAACCATACGGATGTAAAACATTTAGAATCCACAAAAGAACAACAACAAAAAACAAAACAAAACAAAACAAGATTATTGCCTTGTGGACGTAGACACCCACCAAGCACGTCTAATAAATGTCTAAACATTGACAGCTTGGTTAAAACAAGGCTACATTTGGGCTGCCAGTGAAAATCTAATATACATCTAGGAATTGCCTAAAACTTGACTAGTCATCAGATACACAGATTAGACAGACTTCACATGTGTAGTCATTCATTTCTGTCTAGTTGATGACTATATTCTAGTTTAATGTCTATAGTCTAGTCTAGCCAAAAATTTGCCTTGTTTTAGCCATGCTGTCTATGTTTAGACATCTATTAGAAATCTATTAGATGTGTATTAGACGTATATTAGATTTTTTTGTATATTAGACAAATAAAATGCTTTCTAGAAATGCCTCGCTGTTATGTGGGCTGCAGTGGGACCTACAGGTTCATATTTACATTTTAGAAGTTTAAGTTGCTTTTGATAAAAGCATCTGCTAAATACATAAATGTAAATGTTAATGTTACAGGTAAATTACAACCAAAGCAAGCTTTCTGTTTATGAATAGAAAGTTTATTAAAAAAAACTGTAATTTGCAATATGTAGGCTGAGCAGATATATAAAAGCAAGCTCTCAATGCCCCATCTAAATAAAGCAAACAGAAGAGATGTCAACCTACTCGACTCCATTTAAAAGGTATGATCGGCGGGAGGCTGTCTAGAAAGCATCATCCAGTTTCCATCTAAACCAAGGTTAAGTCCTTTCATTTGGCCTCTTTCTCTCTTAATATATGAGAGGATACAGACCGGGAGTCTATTAAACCCACAGCAAACAATAGTATTAAACCCATTCACTGCGAGATAAGAGGCCTGTTCTTGACATATGTTCACAAAAACGCATGCAAACACAAAAGATGACACAAAACATACATGAAGAGCAGAAGCATATGCAGGGAGACAAAAGTGCGTGTGTTTGTTTGAGATGGGGGCTCAGATAAAGCCTCCAGGTGGGGATTAGATGAAGAAACAGACCCTTTTCACCCCTTTGTCTGTCTGGGGTAAACGGGGGCAACTGAAAAGCAGGATAAACAGAGGAGGGGATTGGAGGGGGGTGACGATTGGTTAGTGTGTCGAGATCTGTGAGTGTTTGCGCAGTTCCATATATCAAACACAGCCGACACACACTTTTGTGCTTATGAAAGAAAGAGACAAATTATCTTCATTATTGGTCCTAAGGATATCTGGGTGAATGATATTTTGGCGTGTACATAAAATTTAATTGATAGAATTGATTTTACATACCTTAAAAGAATATTACATACAAGTTAAGTGTGGACTTTAATGTTTCAAATGCTTTTTGTGAAAATAAAACGTGAATATCTTGGTGAAATAATGTTCCATTTGGATTCAGCATAATAGATAGATTTATGTATGAACAAACACACTTATTTCTAACTGAACTTATTGAAATAAAAAGTGAATTATATTTTAAATCATTAAACATTTATTGCCGACATGGGTTAACCTAGTGTTTAAATGATGATGACAAAAAATAAAACAGCTTTAAAAAAAGAAAGACGTGATGGAAACAGGCTTATTTCTAAAACATTTTGAACAAATCTTACAGACTAGATATTTGCAACATAATTTTAAATATTTGTATTTTGCATTATTGCACAAGACAATATCATTCTTACAGTTAACATCATAAAGGACTTGTATAGAAACTGTACATGTATTGTCCTAATCTATATAACCGGAAGGTTTTTATATAGATATTTATCACTAGCCTACTATTATTAGAAGATAACAAAAATTGACCAAAGAATATTTCACAATATTTATACATATTTTTTATCACTTGGATTTTGGATTTGGTCCATTTGACTTTAAGTTGGGATGAAAATAAATTACGTTCAGAAATTATGTTCAAAAAATGTTCATTACTAATTCGAGTACTACAATACTTAATTTGTTCCTTAACTAATTAATTTATTTTAATTTATTATTAATTTATTCTAACTAATTCAAAAAAATTACACTATGAGAGTTAGAGACTTATTTATTTTACATATATTGCTGTATCTGTAAAAAAAAAAAAAGTCTCTCACTCTCAAAGTGTACAATTAGTATATTCTGACTGTTTGAGTTACAATAAAAATGACCAATTTAAGTTCTGTAGTATTAGATATTATAATTATCTACTAATTATCATTAGAAGATAACAAAACAAATGACCAAACAGGTGGCGATTTCACAAATATACATTTTTTTTTATCACTTGGATTTGCCTATTTGACCTCAGCTGAATTTGGGATGAAAATAAATTAATATTCATTACTAAATCTAATACAGAACTTAAATTGTTCATTTTTATTTTAACTATTCATTCATTTTTCTTTGGCTTAGTTCCTTATTTATCAGGGGTCACCACAGCAGAATGAACCGCCAAATATTTCAGCATATGTTTTATGCAGCTGATGCCCTTCCAGCCGCAACCCAGTACAAAGTAAAAAAATAAATGAATTAATAAAAAAATAAGTCTCTCACTCTCAAAGTGTAAAATATGTATATTTTTAGTGTTTTAGTTAGAATAAAAATGAACAATTTAAGTTCTGTAGTATTAGATCTAAAGAACCACAGGTAAAACAATACACGGCCTTTCAATAACTTATAAAATAAAAAAAAAGCCTCAATGACCTCAATAATCAAGCGAAAATAAAAGGAAGAGGAAAAGAATACATGATCATTGAGGGTTCGTGGCACAAGCTCTGCATTCTGTACATTACAGAGTAGTCACTTACTCTAGCTAAATTCAGCATTGCGCAGCACTCGAGTCAACATGTGGGCTGGCCTGTCATCATGAAACCGACAATAACTAGATAACATCCAACCACAAGGCAATAAGTGAATAATTACACTGTCGTTTCATCGAAGAGCAAACAATACAATGATATGACAAGGTCTGTGGGGTTTGTATTGCACGCCGAGCGAATGTTACGAGCTGACATATCAAACGGCAACCGTCTGTTTGGGGTCGAAGATAAAAATCTCTAATGACAATACTAGACGTGAACTACTCCAATCTAATAGAACACCAAGTTGCCATATTGACATCTTTTACAGCCCGGATCAGAGCAGGGCGGTTGAACAGAGGCCAAAGCTAAAAGAGTGTATGTGTGTATGGGCACTTTAATTATGTTAATGCAGCACTCAAGCTCAGTGAGAAGAGTATTAGTCAGTAGGAAGGGCCAGAGAGTGAACGGCAAGCCATATGGAGGCCTTTGCCAAAGTTATGTTATACAATCTGCTGCAGAAGAGCTATGCTAATTCTACTGACGAACCCGTTTCACACTACGGGACGGCTGGCTGAGAGGCCAACAGAAAGTCATTATAAAGGGCCGGAAAGAAGCATGCTGGGTGTGAATGAGTGAACAGCAAACAGCAAGCGAGTAAATGTAGAAATGAATGAGCAAAGTCTAGTGAGGGACTGAACGACCCGAGCGATTCTCCATTTTTTAATTACTGTCATTTTGGTTTGTACTATTTAACGTTGAATAGAATTGGTCACTTTGGAATTTTAGGGTTCCAAATGTACAAACACTTACAGCTACACTGAAAACAAATGATTCATCAGATTTACACATTTTTTTAACTATTCATTCATTCACTCATTTTGTTTTCGGCTTAGTCCCTTTATTAATCTGGGGTCGCCACAGCGGAATGAACCGTCAACTTATCCAGCATATGTTTTGCGCAGCGGATGCCCTTCCAGCTGCAACCCATCACTAGAAACATCCATACAACTCAATCCAAACATCCATACACACTCATACACTACGGACAATTTAGCTTACCCAATTCACTTAAACCACATGTTTTTGGACTGTGGGGGAAACCGGAGCACCCAGAGGAAACCCACGCAAGCACGTGGAGAACATGCAAACTCCACACAGAAATGCCAACTGACCCAGCCGAGGCTCGAACCAGCGACCTTCTTGCTGTGAGGCGAATGTGCTACCCACTGTGCCACCGTACTGCCTTTAACTATTTATATGAGCTGAATTTAAACAAACAGATTAAATTTAGTAATGTACAACTTAATTTGTTTGTTTAAAATCAGCTCATATAATTTGTTTGCAACCACTCACCTTAAAAAATTTAGTAAATCCAATGAATCACTTTTTCTGTGTATTTTTATGGGGAATTTTATGGAAATCTTTAGACTGTACCAACTGTATATTCTATACCCCTAACTCTATACCCAAATCTCACAGGAAACAATCTGAAATTTGAACATTTACAGTTGTGAAACTCCACAATAAAATTTTTTGTGTGCTTTATTAGCTATTTTTCCCTATGGGGACTAAAATAAAATGTCCCCCATAAGTTCAAAATTGACTGATATTGCTATAATTTGGGGACATTTGGTTCCCACAATGTGATGAATACAAAGTATACAAACACACACACACAAAACACATCACTGAATGTAAATGTCACAGAACGTGAATAACTCATCTTTGATGTTTTAGATGTAAATGTGATGTGAATGTCAGGTTGAACCTTATAATTCCAAGATGGTTGTCAATAAAACAATGTATTTTCATTTTATTTATTTTTATTGTATGAAAGCACAGTGTTGATGTTATCACTGTTATTATTTGGATGCTGTTTAGCTGTAAATTGGCAATGCAAATGTATGAATATTCATCATGCCAATGAAGCTGAAAAAGAAAAACTGAAAACAGTAGATGTGCGAACGAAGCTGCGAACAAATGATGTGTGTGAGAATGTGAGAGATAGATAGAAAGAAAAAACTAAATGAATAAATAAACAAGGAGGTCAAGTGAGCAAGACAATTAATGAACAATCTGAATTGAATTAAAATCTGAATTGAATTTAAAATGAATTAATCAAAATGAATGAACAAAAAACAGGTAAAGACAAGTAACAACCTGGTAAAAACCTGCTAACTAATAACATACTCTTCCAGTGTACTTTTATGGTTGTAATAACTTTCTTGGTTTTCCCTTATCAGTTCTGTACAATAGAGTTTATGTTACATCTAAGGTCGATAAATGAATGTTTATTGCATTACTTCAGTGTCATCTGTTACCAGGGTGGTGTTTAGTAGCTGTGCAAATGATTCTGTGCACCTGCAGTAATGTACCGTGAGTCAAACATTTTAAATAAAAGAAAAATACAGTCATCAAATTAGTATGTAAAGACAACAACACTCTCAAAAATAAAGGTGCTTAAACTGTGACTGGGGCGGTAGCTTTTCAAAAGATTACATGATTGTAGCAAAAGGGTCCATCTATATTAATACCTTAAAGCAGGGGTCCCGCAGACTTGCAAAGTTTAGTTCCAACACACTTACCTGTAGGTTTCAAACATGCCTGAAGGACTCAATTAGCTTGATCAGATGTGTTTTATTATAGTTAAAACTAAACAGTGGAAAGTTGCAGTGAAAAGTTAAAGGTGCCCAAACTCAGTCCTGGAGGGCCGGTGTCCTGCAAAGTTTAGTTTCAATCCCAATCAGACACACCTAGGCTAGATTATCAAGCCCTTACTAGGCTTTCTAGAAACATCCACGCAGGTGTGTTGAGGCAAGTTTGAGCTAAAATCTGCAGGACCCCGACCCTTTAGGACCGAGTTTGGACACCCCTGCTTTAAGGTATCAATATGGACCCTTTTATGCAATATCAGTAAATTTTGACTGTGGGGAATTTTTTTTGCTAAGAAATGCGGAGAAAAAAGTTAGTAACATGAATTTTTAATGATATTAATATGGACATTTAAGTACAAAGATTAACCTTTTAAAAGGTACCACTCCAGTGACAGCGTAAATTTATTTATTATTCTGGGTTTACACGGAATGTAACATGATTGAGGCGAATACCATGTTGGGATACTGGATTCCACATTTGGTGTGAACCAAGCATAAGAGAGATGAAACACCAAAAAATGTTAAATAAATGGCAGAAGAAAATTAAGTGTTTGAGACCAAATTTAAGAGGTGATGATTCAGCACATTTAAAGGGACAGTTCACAAAAAAAATTACCCCAACCTCAAATGGTTCCATACCTTTAAGAGTTGTCTTTTTCTATTGAACACAAAATAAGATATTTTGAAAAATATCAACATGTTAAACCTGTAACCATTAACATACTGTACATAATTAAAAAAAAACTAATACTATAGAAGTACATGGTTACAGGTTCCCAACTTCTTTTCAAAATAACTTATTTTGCGAAAAACGAAACTTGTGACAAGTGAAGGGTGAGTAAATGATGACGAAATTGTTAATTTTGGGGGGAACTTTCCTTTAATGGAGGGAGAAACAGAAGCAAGACCACGTTTGTGAAAGAACCAAACTTGACGAATGAGGGCCATGTGTGTTTGTGTGTTCAGAGCTGTGATTATGAGCTGATGTTTATGTTTCCAGCAGCCCAGTGTAGAATGGATGAAGCCACTGCACACTGGGTTTCCACAACTCCCTTTCACCCCCCTTAAAAAAAAAAAAAAAAACACACACACACACACACCAAGAGGGCCACAAATCACCCCCAATGGCTCCTTGTGGCCCCCCAAAAAACAGATCCTGTTTCGCTCGTGTTCCCCTTTCTGCGGGCCGCTGAAAAGAGTTTCCCTGGTGAGAGACTGATGAGTTACGCCTTCTTTTGATGTCAAGAGTTTGGATCACGCCTGCTCGAGCACAAAAGACAGAGAAAAAGAGAGAGAGAGGGAAAAGGGGAAAAAAACACTGAGGAGAAGAGCTGCTTAACAATTTTTCACACATGCGAGCCCTCCAAAGGGCCAGGGGGGGGAGAATTCCATTCTGAGCACTGTGAGGAGCAGAGTTAAGACGGATGGATGAGACGATAACGGCCCCGGAGCGCAGAGGACTCCGGCACAATCATCACACTCTTCTTTTTATTAGCTGCTTGTTTCACGCAATGCCATCGCCAGGGTTTCGGCCAGAAGAAGACAGGGGGAATTTATTGAGCCGAGGTCACGCTTTCATAGCTCATAGGCACTTAGTGGAGGCCTTTGTGTTTGTTCAAAGTTTGAGTAATAAGTTTATTCTGAAATTAATTCAGAGAAATAGGCTTTTGATGTAGAGTAATGACATAGACTTATAAAACAAGATGTGGATGGCATAGCTTACACTGTAAAATAATTTAAAAAAACATCTGTAAATTTTTACCATATATAAACTGTATCTGTGATTGCTGGAGTTTAACCAATAAAAATACAGTAGGAATGTACAAGAAATTTCAAAATTTTACTGTAAATGACCATATTTCCCAAATTTTTTGACGATACTCGATACTTTTGACAACACTATATGTCAGTATATGTTATTGTATATGGTAGGTAAAAGTACATTTTAAAGATACTCAATACTTTTTACAACACTAAATGTTAGCAGATGTTAGTACTTCATTACATTTGTGTGTGACAAGTAAAAGTACTAACATCCACTAACATCTAGAGTTGTCAAAAGTATCGAGTTCGGTACCTAACGGTACTGACTTTTTAAAAACATCCATTTCCCGCCTGTTGAGTGTGTTCTTAAACACCGCTGATTGCCCATTGTGTTCACATGCTCAACAGAAATGACTGCGATTGGCCGTGAAGGTCATCAGTTCACCGCTGTTCACCGAGTGCTAAATGAAGCAGTAAATGAACGTTTTTAAAATTGCAATATTGATTGGCAACTAACGCGATACTTTTGACAACTAACATTATAACTTTGTTACACAGACAAAACTACAACTGTAAGCAGGTATGGATGAGAAAGTGATACAATGAACCAGTGCTCATCACAAACAACTTTTCCCACAAGCAGAGGAACACACTAATATACAGATGGAGCTCAGTGTCGTTCACACAACAACTAAACAATATCGTGGTAACACACACTGAAATTATCAGTGTTGGGCACAATCCTTTAAAAGAGTAATTGGTTATAGTTACTAGTTACTAACGGTAACAGCGTTGTAACGGGGGAAATGGTAATTCATTTGATTACTCATTACTGAAAAAAGTATCGCCGTTAGTAATGCTGTTTATTTATACCGCTGCCATTCCCATCACTGTTATTTATCAGCATTAGATGCAACATAAAACTCTAACGTGCTTAACTTAAGAGAAATAAAAAAATAATAATAAAAACTAAACCATAGTAATGTCAACAAATCATTAGCATGAAGGGTAGTCTGAGAAAGTGAATTTACAGTTAATTCACTATATATATTTAGATAATATAATATATATATATATATATATATATATTATATTATATTAAGAAATATGTTACAGATTTTTACCATAGCATTTTTAGTTTTTTACCCTTGAAATCACAGACATTTTTTTTACAGTGTAGGTAATGGTCCTGGAAGAATCTGAAGATAAAATATAGTTTTTTTATGAATTAATGTATTTTTGTTTTTATTGACAATATTAGTGCAAAAGATTACAAAATTGTAATTCAAAGACTAAATGATTTGTGAAGCCTTTTCTGATGGAACTGCAAGGGAATTTGTGAGTTGATGATAAGAAATTAATTAATTAATCAAGTGATGCATTAAAATATATCAAAAGTGGTGATTTTTAATGAAGTAATGTTTTTTTTAATGAATGCTTTTCTTTAAAATCTTCTACTGCTCAAAAGTTCTGAAAAAAAAAACGTATTATATTTCTTTCATCTCAAGCAGCACAACTGTTTTCAACCTTTTATTATAATAATACGTATAAATGAGAATGTTTCTTGAGCACCAGTGCTGCATTCATGTCATGTCAAAATTGCAGTAATTTTAAGATGACAACATGCAATTTTACTCAGAGCTTTTTACATTTTTTAGCCTTAACATCATACATTTATATGAATGAAAAAGCAAACAATCTGCAAGTGAAAAAACAACCTAGAATTAAATACACCATTCAAAAATAAAACTGAATCATAAAACTTTAAAGCATTGTATGCCCTATAACTATTAACCAACATTAGAAAATCAAGAGCATGAGAAATTACTGAAATGTAAGCTTAAATTCAGCTATGTTTCAGTAAATACTTAATGGAGGTCGGCTAACAAATATATATATATATATATAAAAAAAGAATCCCTGTACCAAGATATTATAAGAGGCATCTTAAACAGAAGGTGAGAAGGTGATTCTTATACAAAACAAAACTCCAAAATTAAGTTAAGTCTCCAGAGATATGAACTATCCCTGCTTATTAAAACTTTGCTATTATAAGAAGGGAAGCAAGCACAATTTTAAGCTTATTTGCTTCCTATTTAATCTTATCGCTATGCGAGAGAAAGTATGCAAGATGTTAAAGATCTCATTTGCGATTTTTCTTTCCTACACAAGGGTACAGAATTAGATAAGGAGAGAGACTCAATTACACAAAAACAAACAACCCCGAGCTAAACATTTGCATTTGTTTTGCATCATTTAAATAAGTGTCAGTGGCACACAAGGGAAGAAAGAAAAAAAAAAGCCTGATCTGTGATTGCACAACGGCTCAATGTCCTCTAACAAAGGGCATCATCTTATGAAGAAATATCCCTCGGAGGATGAAGATGAAGATCCCATGACATAATTTGAGCCCAATAACTGCCTTATCGCAGACAGAGATCTGATCTCTTCCTGATAATGTCCTTTCACTTCCTGACGCATCACTTCCTTTAGCTGCAGGAAGCTTCAAAACATTGAAGACTAAAACAACTTACACAGACACTTTAAATGGCTGTAACCAGTGTTGGGAAAGTTTTCATTACAATCACTAATTAATTACATCATTAAAATTGGATTTAAATTCTTTCTTTAATTACTGTCTGAAAAGTAACTGGGCCTCACGGTGGCGCAGTGGATAGCACGTTCACCTCACAGCAAGAAGGTCGCTGGTTCGAGCCTCGGCTGGGTCAGTTGGCGTTTCTGTGTGGAGTTTGCATGTTCTCCCTGTGTTGGCGTGGGTTTCCTCCGGGTGCTCCGGTTTCCCCCACAAGTCCAAAGACATGCGGTATAGGTGAATTGGGTAAGCTAAATTGTCCGTAGTGTATGAGTGTGAATGGGTGTGTATGGATGTTTCCCAGAGATGGGTTGCAGCTGGAAGGGCATCCACTGCGTAAAACATATGCTGGATAAGTTGGCGGTTCATTCCGCTGTGGCGACCCCAGATTAATAAAGGGACTAAGCCGAAATGAAATGAAATGAAATGAAAAGTAACTTAGTTACTTTAGGGTAATTAAAGGTCCCATGAAATTAAAATACAGTTTTTTAGATATTAGTATCAGTATTATTTGTTTTTAGGATATCTATAAGCTAGTGTGCTACAATACAGTGAGAAAATTTGCATTTAGAAGATATAAAACCTATATAACTATGTAAAGTTGTCACTTTCTGCATTTAAAAGCAATCCCATACTTTACTCCATAACCAATTACACAAACACTGGCTGTAACCAGTGCAAGTAAACATTAAATGCCAGAATAAAAATTCCAATAACGTATTATACATCAACATTGCCCATTGTATGCATAACACTTGAGGAAAAAACACCTGACTATGTGAAAACAAACACTTGAGTCTATTACAACACATTACGACTGATGAGCAAACACAAAAACACCAAATGCACTTTCAGTGGTTCAAATGTTCTGCGAGACATGAGATGTGCATTAACCGTCTCCAGATGATTCAGCAAGCTTGTCAATCAGACGCGGTGACTGATGACGACGTGAAAATAAACACGCCGGCAAGAGCATAAAAAAAATAAGAGAAGCGCATAATCTTCAACCCTACAAGTCGGAGGAAGTGCTCTCCGGCGCAGACCTCGAGTGCACGGCAAAAACACGTTGTTATAGTAAGCTGTTAAGTGCACTTTAGAGTCTTGGAGCTTGAAAAGCTGGAGTTGCACTGTCAAAACGCTAAGTGACTGTGAGGGCGGACACGGCGTATCGCTGAGAAACACTTCGCTGTAGTTGTCTGCTTCTGTCAGACACCTTTTCCACTCTCTCTTCGCCAGCATCTGCTCGTGGGGTAGAAGTCAGCTATTAACCATCAGGACCACCTTAGCCATGGTCGAGAACTTCACATCCGCCTGTGTTCAGCCTCACAATGTGCAAGAGTGACACTAGCAGGTACAGCGAGATGATGCAGCATACATGCAAAACTGTCCCATTAAAAACATTGCAAACTACAAAAAGTGGCAACAGCACATCCGTTTTTAACATTGCTAATGATAAATGCCGTGTGGACTGTCTAAATTAAAATACGTTTAACAGTGGTACGCCCCTAAAAATTAATGACAATGGAATAATTACTGACCTTTTCCATGAAGACAAAAGTGATTATTTTTATCATTTGTAGATTTTAAATTTAAATCATCATGATCATCAATATAATAATAATAATAATTATTATTATTAGTAGGAGTCGTAGTAGTAGTAGTACAACTACTGCTACTACAGCATAAACAAAAACAAAGTCTAAAGACATAGCTATAATTTTATTATCAAAATCTTAAATACAATATAATATAGTCATAATAGCACTAAATGAAATTGCAATTAATCTAACACCTTGTCCTAACAACACAAAACGCGACAAGATTTCAGCTACAAGCATTTTGTCTGTCCACACCAGACACAACATGACAGTAACATTTAAATACCAGCCATTCAGAAGTGCAGAATGGTGCACCGCATTCCCAATGAAATGAACAGGTTTATAATCTAATCAATATACAGTAAACCTCACTAACATTATAAATGTAAATTCTGCTTAACTGATGTTGTTGGTTTGCACTGAGTTACAGTTTTAACGTTTATGTTTAAACTATGTTTGCTAGCTATTTTATTTTCAATATCTGAGGTAAACTGTCTGCTGCTGCTTTCAGTAAGGCAATAAATGTACCATAAAATGATATTCAAACTCACATTTT
Source organism: Danio choprae (assembly GCA_903798125.1). NCBI lineage: Eukaryota > Metazoa > Chordata > Actinopteri > Cypriniformes > Danionidae > Danio > Danio choprae. The sequence goes on from CAIGQW010056824.1 coordinate 371,857, forward strand.
CAACACAGAATAAAGCACATAATCAGTACCTGAGGGGATCACAGACATAGTAGTATATGCTGTTGTTCAGCTGTGACGTCACAGAAATAGAAACAGGAATACAAACTTTGCACATTGCAGATGGTTAAGATAAAACCCCCTTTTGACATGGAAAAGATATAGCAGAATGTAGTTAGGACATGATGTTAAGCTGCGACTGTCATGCACATCTTGTTAGAGAATCAGGGTTCTGTGATCAGTAGTAATTGTCCTCCGAAGGCCAGAGGACGCTATTGCATGCAGAAGTTCCAAACACACAATAACAAACCCAGGAAATCCTCATAGCAGATGTTGAATAAACATAAGGTTTACCTTTAATCACACAACTATGGAAACATCTCACAGCTGGATTTATTTTAAACACTCAAATGAGATTATGAGTGAGTTTGGATTAAAAACATGTCATTACATTAGCTATTTTCACTTGCTTTCACAGAATTGTAGTTAATTGAGAACCTATAAAAAGAGCTGTCCTTATCATAGAGCTCATATCATATATCTTCAGTTAAATCGAATGATTATCAGGCAAATAAATAGCTTGAGATTATGAATACAATTTTGCATAGCTTGTCAGTAAACTACGACTTCATCTGAAAGCATGTGCTTTAGACTTACTGCTCATTATAGAACTGACTTTACAGACATAATGCACACACAATTGCCTTTGATTAACCGTGCAGCCCTAATTTCAGTATAAACTAATGGTCAGTCTAAAAAACGATCCTTAGCTACAATTAATGATGATGGAAAAATCAATCACTTTTCCCATCAAAAGACAAATTATAACACTTCCAAAAAGTAACCAAAATCAGTTGCTTGCTTTCTGTTTCTTCAATGTTACGTAGAACATCCCCACAGCAAAATCTCTCTGCTCCATGATCAATGACTTAAAAAAAGATTTAGTAATCTCTAAATGACCAAGGTCATTTAGTTTTTCCACTGAATTATTACAGAGTTTAACAGCCTTGCTCAAGGGTCCAGAAGTAATAGATCCTGACTCTTAAACGGATCAAACCAGCTGCTAACCACCCCTGCAAACTGACCACTTTAACCCACAACACCGCAAGTCTGGGCAACAATTCTGATGATGCATTGTGCATGTCTTCACTGCTCAGATCACATTATTTAAAACAGGGTAGGATAAATCACATCCAAGCATCCATGAACAGCACTTGTGGTCGCATAAATCCATTGCAAATGCAACAGAGAAAGAAACCAACACTTCCCTACATGCCAATGATTAGCATTTTCCCACAATTCAATTAGTATGCTTGTCAAAGCAAAAGGGGTGGGGGGATTGCTGGGTTTACATGGCTACAGTTTGATTCCAGCTACAGTGGGAACATAGATTTAAAAAACAAAATCTAAATTATCTTGATCGTTTTACATATAAGAGGTCACTGTGGTGGCTAGTCAGCACCAATAGCCATGTGGTTTGTGTGTGGCTCGAGGTACTTTGCAGATCATTTTCCTTTCTCTCTTTTCTCTCTATACTCTCCACTGTTCTGTCCAATAAAATAAAATAAAATAAAATAAAATAAAATGGTGGCTAAACCCCACCTCCACAGAAGATGATAAACACCTGCTTCTATGTCAGTGTCTGTTTAGCTCCGCCCACTGGTTTGTGCATGTGTAAGTAAATAAAGAAAATTTTACATGAATTAGGGCTGGGCGATTAATCAAAAAATATTCGAAATCGACATTCAGAACCTATAATCGATTTAATTTTCCCATGTCGATTTTTAAAATTATTTTCCCTGCCGAGTATGGAGTCACGTGACCCCGCTCTGTTAAGGCTGATTTACAGTATACTTCTGCATTGAGAGCACGCGTATGGTCCGGTGCAGCCTTCGCGCAGTTGCATGCCCATGCACCTCTCAAAAATGTACCTACACGTTGTGACGACACGTAGCACAAGCTCTGTGATTGGTCAGTTTGCTAGTGTTGACACACGTGGGCGGCATGGAGAGCCACGGGACAGCAGAGAGCCCTTCGTTGGAGCGAGTGTTTACAAGTGTAGAGTCCCGTGGAGTAGTTACAGATGGAAACTTTTGTTTTGTGTTTACCTTATGATTAAAATTGTTGCACGTCTGCCGGTTCCCGCCTCTAAATGAGCGAGTTTTAACTTCTTGTACACTAAGAACCCCTAAAAACCCGCTGCCAACTAGCGTTTCAGATGTGTTATTGCAGAGCAACACAAACAGCAAGCTAAAGTATATCAATGCACGACCATGCACAATGCAGGTGCCGTGGGTCACGCCGATCACTCGATGCAGGTATAAAAATCAGCCTTAAAAGAGGGTAATTTATCTTTCTGCTGCCACTTTGCAGGCACATCTGATCTCTGCTCAGGTGGGACGATGGACCCATTCTTGAACCTTACTTTGCACTAATGACGATGATTGCAAGCTGCGCCAGAGATGCCTTGAGATGGCTTATTTTCCATTACATAATTTTTTTTTTTTACATTAAAATATTTGTTAACAGAAGATGCAAGAAATGCAATGTTTAAACTATTATTTACAGGGTATACAAGAGCTATTTTATTTAGAAGAGATCCTGCTTATTTGTGAAGTTTCACAAACTAATTTCGAGAGGAGCACGTGATATGATCGACTACAGCTGATCCTTATCACTAATCATTAGCTATCAGATCATTCCAAAACTACTATAAATATCCTGCCTCAATCTCTTACTCCCTTTTTTTTTTTGTACCCCCCCCCCCCCCTCTCTATCCTTCCCTTCTCCCTCTTCCTCATTTCTATGATCGGACGACACGGTGGCTCAGCGGTCAGCGCTGCTGCCTCACAGCTGGAAGGCCAAAGGTTCAATTGAACCAGTCGGCACTCTCTGTCTGGAGTTTGCATGTTCTCCCCGTGTTTGCGTGGGTTTTCCCCGGGTACTCCGGTTTCCTCCCACAGTCAAAATACATGTAAATAAATGTACCGTAATAACAGTCACAAGCACTCAAAGCATACATACTGAATAAATTCTGTGTATAAAAAAAAAAAAAAACACACACAAACTGAGGGGCTCTTGAGAAATACCTGATCTCGTATCCCTCCTAATGCTCTTTGACCAGGGGGGAACCTTGGGCTCATCTATCTCCGAGCTCAGGGTTCTCTCCCGGGACAGCATGCCAAACCTGCTATCATAGTTGAGCATTATCTAAGTGCGAACTCTTGAATCTACTTTTAATATGAAAGCACAGAAAATAATTTATTTTGTTTCCAAAAGTGCAAGCTATTTATTTTCACTTTTTATAAGAAAAAAGTGACTGTTTGTTTTAGGCAATGTGTGTTTTAATTTCAGTTGTTCAACATTGATGTTCAATAAATAATCATAGATAGTAGATAGTGTGTTGCCTTCAATTATTTTAAAATCAAGCAATGCACCCTTTATTCAAAAATCTCTGACTTATAATATGTGAGCATATTTACTGTAGAAAACTTGTCACCTTCCTTCTGATCCCAACTTTGTCCCCTCATTCACTTCATTTTATAGCAGATTTGTTTACAAACTAGGCATGATTTGATGCGAGATTTTCATAAAGATAGAAAGTAAGACGACAGCACCAACAATATTGGATCTGATAGTAATGTCGCACCACACAAGTGTGAATAACTGTTTTCATTACATGGTCACTGTTGCCGAATCTGTTATTATAGATCATTTGATATGCGCTCAGCATTTATGTGTTTTTAGCTTGAATTCCAGAGGCGTCCATCTAGGAAGGTGAGCAGTCAAACACACATGCAGAAGTTTACATTGGTGGGCACACAACTGTCCTGTCGAACAACATTACCAAAAAATAGCCTATTACTTCTATAATATGATTTTTTTTAGATGTAAATACCTTGATAACTTTATAAGTGGACTTTAGGAGGGATATGCAGGGTGCGAATTAGAAGGGGGTTTGGGGGCCGCACTAATTAAGGCTTTATCCCCCCTGAAAGACATCAAAACAAGATGTATGGGTGGTCTGCCCTTTAAATAGTTAAGAAATTGTTTGCTCTGATCTGTATCTTAAATAATATTAATAACTGAAATAATAGATAACTTAAATATACATTTGACCACCCCAATAATGGTTCATACCATTGTGAATGCATGCTCGCACCAAACATATTCAAATCTAGAACACAGACAGACAGCATAAGTGCTCACAAAACATTTTTTCTTGTAAAATGGGTGTTTGTATCAACATGTAGCCTAAAAGAGCCATAAAACTCGATGCATAGTTTGTATTTATTATACACTTGCTCGGAAGTTAAACAGTAAAATAATAAATATATGAAGTCTGTCATGGTTGGTCATATGTTAATTGCTGCAGGAATGCTTGTCACGGTTTGTTTAATATCACAAATGTCATTGAGAACCACTTATAAAGCATGAGTTTTAATAATAAAATACATGTAATTAAATTAAATACATACATTTGGTGGCCTCACAGTGGCGCAGTGGGTAGCACGTTCGCCTCACAGCAAGAAGGTCGCTGGTCGCTGGTTCGAGCCTCGCCAGTTGGCGTTTCTGTGTGGAGTTTGCATGTTCTCCCTGTGTTGGCGTGGGTTTCCTCCGGGTGCTCCGGTTTCCCCCACAAGTCCAAAGACATGCGGTATAGGTGAATTGGGTAAGCTAAATTGTCCGTAGTGTATGAGTGTGAAGGGGTGTGTATGGATGTTTCCCAGAGATGGGTTGCAGCTGGAAGGGCATCCGCTGCGTAAAACATATGCTGGATAAGTTGGCGGTTCATTCCGCTGTGGCGACCCCAGATTAATAAAGGGACTAAGCCGAAAATGAAAATGAAACATACATTTGGTTGCAAATTACACAAACTAACATTACCGAAAAACTTGACCCTCCCGATCGTCAATGTATGATTCGCACCCTGGCGATATGGACTACTTCACAATATTATTTGCTAGTTATTACGATAACAATATCAATGACGTTTGTATTCATTGAGAAACAAAGAAAGTCCTGTTTCTTCAGAAAAAAACCCAATATTAAAAATAAATATTTTTCCAATATTTCAAACGATAAAATATTCCCAGACGTTAGTAAACAATACAAATTTGAAACTAAATCTAAAAGGGCAGCTCATGAGCCCTTTAACAAGATACAAGATCTAAATTAAAAGTGATGTGAACATCAGGAAGGTCTTGCAGGTTGTGTAAAAAAAAAAAAGAAAAAAAAGAAAAGTGATCCGGACAGCAGGAAACCACAGGGGTCAATCCCACTCATGGCAGGCAGACAAACCCTTCCAATACATCACCATACAAACACAAACTGAAGAAAAAAAAGACATCTCACTGTGCTCCTGCCAAGTCCTCACTCTTTCATACGCTCACTCTTCATTTTCTCCTCCCTCCATCTCCCTCTTCAACATTATGGCTATCTGTCAGTTGATATAGGTTTTTTTTTCTGCTTCCTCTGCAATCTCCTGCATTTGTCTTCTCTCGCTGATGGCAAATCATCTTCTGTAATGGACTGAGATGCTGACAGCTAAAGGTCACCTGATTAATGTCACGGCAACAGCTGGATTATGACGAAATATCCGCCCCTCCACATTTCACCCTCACCTCCACTTGCATTATTCACTTCCTCACTCCATCTCACTGAGTTTCTCATAGAGTCACTTTCTCTCTCTCTATCTCTCTCTCTCTCTTTCATTCACTCTCTCTGTCTGGTATAAAAAGTGACGACAGAGGCAACACTTCATGTGTCCAATACAATCACAGTAATCACTATAATACAATACAGTTTTTCCCTTGTGTTTTAAAAAAGGTTTGATGTTTACATGACAATGTTTTCAAAACAATTCACATTTACACATTTGGGAAAATGGCCAAAAATGTTGTATTGCCAATGCTGTCTGATGCCAATTCATAACTTTTTGATTTAGTGAATAATTCGTATATGAATTAGTATGATTTGCTCATCTTCCAATGGCGGTTGGGTTTAGGGGTGGAGTTTGGTTTGGTGCCACGCCTCCTTTTAAAAATCCTACATTTTCGTATGACTGAACTTGTATGAATTTGTACGAATTAAGCATGAAACTGACAAAATGTAAAATAGTTACATTTCCTGGTGAGATCAGGCGGTTTTTGCATATGCCAGGCCAGTATTTGGCCTGTATCAGTAAACATAACCTGTAGGGACGTAATGAAGTGCCATCCATCAGAATCAGAATCTTTATCGTCATTGTACAAAATACAATGAAATTTGCGTTTGCCCTTCCTTTTAGTGCAAGTCCTAATTGTCTAAAACAACAACAACAGTAGCAAGAAGAGCATAGAAAGTGGCAAGTGCATTTTTAGCAGCTTTCAAGTTCAAAAAAGTGAAATGTTGGCCAGAAAGGCATACAATTGAATGTTTATTCATTATTGCAACAGCCCAGCGACTCTGATGTGTATATATAGAATCAGCACTGATGTAGAACTGCAGTATTTGTCTCAGCTGTTGGTTGTAATGAGTAAATCCACACTTTTGCTCATGAAGTGTTAGCAAACACTTGAGCAACAACAACAACTCTACCACGTACTCCACCATTGCTGTGTGTTTGTTTGCGCTTGAGTTTAATCTACTCCTCTAAACGTGTACTGTACTTTGTTTTGGTGTGTTTACATGGAAACAACAACGGCTGCATTTTCAAAAACCTCCCCTTTGATTTTTCGGTTTTCAAATGTATCCGTTTTTATTCCCAAAAACGCTATTGTCTTGTAAATGAGCATGAAAATGTTCCCGCTTTTGGCTGAAAACATTGTCGTGTGAATGGACCCTCAGAAAATAAAATGGCTAATTCCAGCTTTTTGCTAAAAAAACATTTGTAGATTTCCATCCTCGAAACAACTTGTTCTGTGGTTGAAGTTGTTTTGCTGTGTTCAACTTTGTATTTTAGTGCTCTTGACTTGTGATGATCCACACCAAAAGTGTAAATAATATATTCTGTTTTGGTCCACTTAGCATTCAAACCATCATTTTTAAGACCGTACCAAAAGACACAGATGTAGAATTAGATAAATAATTAGCAAAGGAACTGCAAAAGGCACATTGTTTGTGTGTAAATGTGATGTTTATCATAACTAATGAAAAATTGTGTAAATGTGTAAAATAGTCAACACAGCACCAAGAATTTCTCCTCCAGACACAAACAAAAGACGCATTTCCAATTCATGTTCTGGACTGTGATGGGAAATATAGCTTGATTCATATGATTGAGCAGTTTTTTAACTGCTGCAACCTTTAACATCATGTCCAGTTTTTGGTTCATTTGAATGTCTTTGATCTGAGTTGTGTTTATATTTCAGTAGAACTGTACAAGAACTTTAAAACTATAGCTTTATTTTACTATATTGTAGCTCTACAACATCTAATTATCTAGGCATTAGTCTTTGCATACATTGTAAATCTTAAAAAAAGGTTGAAAAAACAGATGTATTGACATGGTTTACCATGGTTTTTTGTGAGGGGGGACTTTTTTTTCCTGGCACAGCAGTTTCAATTACCTGCCACTCTACCCAGAACATTTCTGGAAAAATTATAAGTGGTCTTCAGGGGGAAATGATGTGAGTGTAATTTATAGGTGCTTTAATATGCTCAAATAAATCTGAAAATGCCTCACAATATGACACAAACCTGTCTTTTTGGGATGCTTGGGAATTATAAAAAGTCTTGAGATGCTTCCCATACTGCTCAACACGTAAATGAAAAAAATCTTCATTAGCCCCAACTAAATTTAGCCCCCCAAAAACAGTGTAAAGAGAATAACAAATAATACTTTAGGAAGAATTTGTCCAGGTTATCGCATTGAATAATGCATTGAAAAACACACCAGAAACGTGGACTAGGATCTAAAATGTTCTCCAATCTCCTTTATGAAGAGGTCATGCACACATGCCTAGCCAATGACTGTGATCTGCAGTCAATGCCTGCTTTTTACCAGAAGCTTCTTTGTGATCTACTAACAAGTCAACAAAGCTCCTGTGAGTCATCCATCATGTTTAAGCACTGATATGGAGTGTATCAACGTCTACTGAAATGTCAACCCTTAAATAAAAGCCGAGGAGCAGTCAGTATTCAGTCCATCACCGAAGTCTGTTTAAAACCCAGCAGACTGAATCACAAGGGCTTTAACCACGCAGGACTCCATTTTAATGTTCCTTTTTGAGTTTTTCACCACTTTTACTGACAGGAACAGGAAATTGCTGGGGAATGAAAGAAGGAAAAGGGACCTGGAAATGTCACATTCCAGATTTGCAGAACTGTCTCCGGCATGAAAAGCATGTCTGGAACATTTGCCCTATTATCACCAACCCCTGTAGATATTTACAGACAAAATTAAAGCTATTAAAACATTTTAGTTAATTAAAGATCAAAAGGAAATATAAATGTCACCTTTAAATTTAAATGAAAGATTAAAACATTAACTTGCCCTTGGCAAAAATAGTGCATGTCAAGTAATTAAATTACTACAACTAAAACTAAAATAAAGTAATGCTTAAAAGAAAAATGGAGACAAAAATACTCAAATAAAAAAATACTAATGAAAACTGTCTAAAAATCATTTTAATATTTTTAAACTAATACAATTAGTAAGTACAATTAGTACTTTTTAAACTAATACAATTAGTATGTGCCTAAAATAACACTGGCAGAAAACAAGAGCTAATTTGAAGAGAGATTTTATAATAATATTTTAAACTAATCTGAATTATTTGTATAAAGTATATTATTTGTAGGCCTAATGGTGGCGCAGTGCACGATCGCCTCACAGCAAAAAGGTCGCTGGTTCGAGCCTCGGCTGGGTCAGTTGGCATTTCTGTGTGGAGTTTGCATGTTCCCCCCGTGTTGTCGTGGGTTTCCCCCACAAGTCCAAAGACATGCGATACAGGTGAATTGGGTAAGCTAAATTGTCCGTAGTGTATAAGTGTGAATGAGTGTATGGATGTTTCCCAGTGATGGGTTGCAGCTGGAAGGGCATCCGCTGCGTAAAACATATGCTGGATAAGTTGGCGGTTCATTCTGCTGTGGCGACCCCAGAATAATAAAGGGACTAAGCCAAAAAGAAAATAAATGTATGAATGAATATTATTTGTATTATACAATGAACACAAAGAAAGTCCTACTGCTTCAAAATGGCATGAGTAAAAATTATCACAGTTTTAATTTCCTTTAACACAGACCACCCAGCAATTAAAATGATATGCTCTCCTTTCTATTTTAACTCATTCAGAAGAAAAAGCCCCTCAAATCACAAAGAAAACTGCGCATGCAACACTGTGATCAAAAGAAGCAAAATTCATACAAGTTCATCACAACTTTAATCTCTCTCTTTTTTTTTTTTGCAGGCTGGGTCATTTCAACCAACAATGACCCCACTTTTCCATGCAAAAGAATGTAAATCACGCCTTGGAAAAACAGAAGAGATCTGGGAGCTTGTTTTTAATAGACCTTGCATTATAGCAGAGATGGCCATCTCCCTCCTGCTGCTTTCTGAAAGACACAGAGAAAGAGGGGCTTTTGTGGGCTTCCTCCTAGAGCCACTGACAAGGAATGACTGACGCTCCGACCCGCACAGCTGAGAGCAGGAAGAGATTTATGTGCTTCATATCAATGGTTCATTAAATAAACATTCCCAAAACATAAAGCCGCTTTGTGTCGATACAGATCTGTAAAGTCACTCATGTGGGAGTAAGACTTCGCTAATGTTCAAGAAACAGACACTTCTTGTGAACAAATCTGTTTGAAAATTAAATAAAGAAAGGAATCAGACTGAAGGACTTCTCAAATTTACTATGGGAGTTGCATCAATGATTAATTGATGGAATCTGATAACATAGTGATTTAATATATACCATGACTACTTGGTTCTACAAAGTGCTTAAAGAAACACAATTTTTTGGAAATAGCTTCATTTTAAAAGTGCCCTAAAGTTTTACAATTTCTAAATCCATTCAGCCAATCACCATGCCTGGCCGGAGCACTTTTAGCTTAGCTTAGCATAAGTCATTGAATCGGATTAGACCATTAGCATCTTTTTTTCTATTTAAAACTTGACTCCTGCAAATATATTCTCATTCTGGCATAATAATTACAAAACTTCACTGCCCTTCCATGGCTGCAGCAGGCGCAATGATATTAAGCCTGGTTACCTAGTTGGGGACTATTTTCAGGGGCTTTGTAATATCATTGCACCTGCTACAGCCATGGAATGGCAGCAAAATCCCTTGATTAGAATGCCAGAATGTATTTTAATTTGGTTCAAAACAAAAAAATAGTGCTAACAGCACACTACAGTATTTACTATAAATTAACATACTATTATATTAAATGTGTGCTTGTTCAACTAGAACAGGTGTCCAACATTAAAGTAGATTCTTCAGTGAAACTGTGGTCCTTGGCAAATTCTAAAACAATACCAACAGTTTGAGAGTAAAAAAATAAAGTCACACAGGCTCTGAAAATTATTTACAGCCCCAATTATTACAACCCCAAATCATAAAAAGATAGGTATGGAAAACGCAAATAAAAAAAAATAAGTAGTGATTTCTTTACTCTGACTTGTATTTCATTGCAGACAACACAAAAACCATTATTGAATGTGTTCCTCATGATTTTTAGGGACCGAGCACCTACGGTGCGTAGGCCCTATTGGAATTCCGCTGTTTATTATTAGGGACCGAGCACCTACGGTGCGTAGGCCCTATTGGAATTCCGCTGTTTATTATTATTCTTCTTCTTCTTCTTCTTCTTCTTCTTCTCCGGAATGAATCGCGATTTTGAGGGTCTAAACATGCTCGAAAACTCACCAAACTTTGCACACGCCCCAGAAGTGGCGAAAATTTACGTTTATTATAGGTTTTAGAAGTGGGTGTGGCAAAATGACTCGACAGCGCCACCTATACACATTTGACGGACTAGCCCCCGAGCTACATTTCACGCACATGTACGAAAATTGGCACACACATCAAACATGCCAAAACCTACCAAAAAGTCTTTTGGAGCGAAATCTCAAACCCAACAGGAAGTCAGATATTTTTAACTTCCTCTGCCGAAAAAGTGCAGTTTTTGCCATTTTCAGGCGTGGTATTTGAACGAACTCCTCCTAGGGAATTCATCGGATCAACACCAAAATTGGGTATCGTCAACTAAAGGCCTTGGCGATGTTAAATTGCGAAGATCTAGAGTTTTCGTCGAAGGGCGTGTCCGTGGCGGCCTCTCAAACTTTGACGCTTCTTCACGAAACAGGAAGTTGTTATAAATCAGCCATACATTGTCTGATCTGATTCAAAATCCATATGTTTGATAACAGTCCTGACCTGAACACGTTTACATGACAATAACCAGATACAGATATAGCGCCACCTGCTGGCAACAGGAAGTAACATGTTTTACAGTGTCACAAGCTCCTCCTACAAATTTCATCACATCGAGTCCATGTTCCATTAGTTTAGTCCAAAGGCCTTTGTGATGTTAAATTGTGAAGATCTAGAGTTTTCGCCGAGGGGCGTGTCCGTGGCGGACTGAGAAAGTACGATGCTTCGCCATGGAGGAGGAAACACTTATAACTCAACCAAACAATATCTGATCTGCCTGAAAATGCACCGGTTCGATGAGATTCCTCACCTGAACACATTTACATGCCAATATTGAGTCTCAGTCATAGCGCCACCTGCTGACAGAAGGAAGTTTGGCTTAAATCAGTGGGCCCCCGAGCTACGTTTCACGCACACGTACGAAAATTAGCACACACATCAAACATGCCAAAACCTACAAAAAAGTCTCTTGGAGCGAAATGTCAAACCCAACAGGAAGTCGGATATTTTTAACTTCCTCTGCCGAAAAAGTGCAGTTTTTGTCATTTCCAGGCGTGGTATTTGAACGAACTCCTCCTAGGGAATTCATCAGATCAACACCAAAGTAGGGTATTGTCAACTAAAGGCCTTGGCGATGTTAAATTGCGAAGATCTAGAGTTTTCGTCGAAGGGCGTGTCCGTGGCGGCCTCACAAACTTTGACGCTTCGCCATGAAACAGGAAGTTGTTATAACTCAGGCATACATTGTCTGATCTGACTCAAAATCCATATGTTTGATAACAGTCCTGACCTGAACACGTTTACATGCCAATAACCAGATACA
>CAIGQW010056824.1:417553-430237 GCA_903798125.1 Danio choprae
TGTGTGTGTGTGTGTGTGTGTGTGTGTGTGTGTGTGTGTGTGTGTGTGTGTTTTTAAATAATGGCAAAAACATATGTGTCAGTGTTCGTCCGCGTCATCGCCTGTTATTGTCACGTGCTTTCTTTGTCTTCCTCCCGCCACTGTCAATGTTAATCTGTTCCACCTGTGTTCATCCCTTGTGTCTCTTTAGCTTAATCATTCCCTCTTCTATTTATACCCTTTCGTCTGTGTCCATTGTTGTCCGGTATTCTGAGTCGTGTGGTTGTCCCGTCCTGTGTCGTCCTGTCTTCCCGCATCCAGTATCTGTTCCCCGTAAGTGTTCAATAAACCCGTTTTGTTATATATCTCGTGCTCCGTCTCGTTCTGTCACCATCCACCAACCATGGCGTTACAATATGCATGTGTGTATAAAGTTACTCAATATATTCATTTATTTCTAAATGTATCTTTGTTTAAAAAAAAAAAAAACATTTGTTTTGACATATTGGTCTGTAATGACATTCCTTGATGTACAAGTGTTACTTTCAATAATAACATTTTTTTTTTAATGTCCATTAATAGAAATAGTAAAAATCTGTTTCTAAAAAAGTGTTAAAAATAACTCTCCTTAAATACTGAAAAGGATCGCAGAAACTGAAAGACCAGCATGGTCATATTGGCAGGCTTTTTCAGCAAGGTACACTGACAGATATACGCACCTTGTTTGTATTATTCCACTCTCTTTAAAATGCACCAGTATTTTACCTCTCTAAAAGTCTCCGGCTACTGCAGCCTTTCTGAAAACGACAGCTGAGACTCCTTCAGAATTTAGGGCATAAATCTACACAGACCCCAAACAGATATGCACTTGCTAGTGAGTCAGCAAATTAACAAAGTGAGAGACCGTTAATAAGTGTGCTCACACCTCCATGTTTTCATAGAATGTATTAAAAAAAAACAGCCCTGAGAGACAGCAGCCCACAGGAAAAAAGAGAAAATCTCCAAAAAAAGAAAGCAAGAGAGAGATAAATGTGAATTTAAATGCAGTCCTAATTTCTCACGACAGTGTTTCTCAGGTCTGTGCCTGGAGAGTAAACAGGAGCTGACTGATGTTCAACTTCCTCTCCCTATCTATGTACCTGGGCCTTTAGCCAATTTCCATGTGTCAGGGGTGAGATGTGTGCTTTCCTGGTTTGTATTTAGAAGTGAGTGGACAGTAGCTCAACTCATAAATATCTAACAGGGCTAGAATCGGCTCACGGCAGGGAGAATACGCTACAGATCTGCTATCATCTCATCTTTCACATCCCATAATGCTGTAATACATACGAGAACCGCTTCACTGCTTGCAAAATTGTGTGCTGTCTGAATAGATACTACATTTGAATTTCAACTTACTTCACTACTGTATTTAAAAAAAAAAAGTCAATAAAGTCAATACACATATTATGATTGGATATAATGAATGGAAGTCTCCATCATAAAATAAAATAAAATGTCCATCATACAGTCACTAAAGTAAAAGTTTACACAAAAATTGCAATTCTGTCATTATTTACTGACCCTACTATGTTCAATACCTATTTGAGTTTCTCATTGACTTCCACAGTATTTTTTATGGATATCAATGGGTGCCAGCAACCAGCATTCTTCAAAATATCTTATTTTGTGTTCAACAGACACTCATAGCACATGAAAAAGTTTAAATGATGAGGTAATTTCATAACTATTCCTTTAATATTCAATGAATATGCATTATATACTGTTATATTTTTATATAGGTCTATATGTCTAGAAAGTATGTAGATTAACTTCACTTGTTGATTACATTATAATACATGTTTACTGTTAGAAAAACATGTTACAAACCAAAGCATCATTCTATCACTCCATCATTGCACCAGGGACTTGAACCTCATTGGTCAGTTGCTACCTAGTAGTTTGACATCCTGTCATCCACTGTTGTCCACAGCATTGTTTAAAAAGAATGTAAGATTTATGCAGGTTATTTTAGATCCTGGATTAACATGCATATGACAAACTTGTATATCAAAAAGATTACTTACCTTATGTATTAGTTGTTATGTACATGCTTTGTATATTGTGCACTTGCGTTGCATTGGTTTAGATCTAATGATAGAGAACAGAAATAAAAATGTGGTGATGTTAAGTACTGTAGTTGATTTATTAAGAGACATGCATTTATTAAAAAATGCAGAATTCAGCAGTGGTCAAAAGTAGGTACTTATGGTATTAAAAGCAACCTATATTTTTAGGTACAGTATATGAATTTTTATCATTCAGTTAATTCAGTTCATACAACAGAAGTATAATAACCGTATCTGAGGCATGCATGCAAGTGATTAACCTTTAGTGGCAGTGTTAATGGAGAGAGGCAGAAACCTGGCGTAACATTAAATTAGTTTATTTGTGTTTATTAATCACCATTCTAATTATTATTTTCGCTTGTGGCCATTTTCTGGGCAACAAAAATCAACACAAGTAGTATTTAGTTCAACATTTCAATGGTCTGGCTAAACAGTGATTTCGCATTCTGGTAAGTGCTGGAAAAAAAAGCAACTTAAATTATCCTCGATAATTACCGAAGATAGGTTCAAACGAGACTCTGGCCCCTTGACATTTTCTCTTCTTCTGCTCTTCCTGTGTTTGATATGCAGAGAAATGGTGGGCGAGGAAAAGGCTGTCCTTCTGTCCTGGGTATTTGATCTTTTCTGACTTGATTAGCCAGGAGAGTTTAAAAACCCACAGTCTGCCGACCTATTCCAAACATCCAGGATCCCTTCCTCTCAAAGGGGCACAGAAGACAAACAAAAACATGTTTTCTCTGGCACTGGGCCACGAGATTCTATAATTATCCCTCTTTAGCTTGTTCTTTCCTCATCCGAACTGCTTCGGTCTTGCTCTCTGACAGCGCTGTACTTAATTCTATGGTATAAGAGAGTTAATAAGAGGTTTGCTTGCACCTACAGAAAAGGGGAAAACACAAAATAAGCAGTATTTAGATCAACCCAATATAATAGCGACACATTGTGCACAGTGGAAACATTCACTTGCCTGAGCCAATATAAGATGCAAAAAACAAGAAAGAAAAAAAGTGTTAGACGCACTTTGCTAGTAGTATATTGAACCCCCTTTTGCCTTCAGAACGGTCTTATTTCTTTGTGTAACACATTCAGCAAGGTGCTGGAAACATTACTCTGTTATTTTGGCAGTGTAGCTGAGCTAGGTATGATACAACGTAGCTTTCCCAGTAGCTAGCTACTTTTCCCAGCAAGTATCGGAGTAGTTTCACTGCAAAAATGAAACAACTATCTAAATATGAGAAATAAATGAATGCATTATGAAGATTCAGATTAGAAACAAGTCAAATGATCTGTCAGTGCAGTAAGATAATTGTACTTGGTAAGATTTCTTGAAATAAGGACACATTTTCAAAAGTAGGCTTTAGTAAAGAAAAAAAAATGTTTAGTCTTAAAATTAGCTTGTTAATAGCTTTTTAAACTGTGTGATTTTCTTATTTTGTGTGAAAAGATCTTAAAACTAGAATTACTAAACAGGAGACTTCCACTTAATTTAAGAATTGTCATTATATAGTTTGTTTTAGCTACTTTATTGATGAGTAGCTTCCCCAACACTGGATTTTGGTTGATATTGGGATAACTGCATCACACAGTTGCTGCCGATTTGTTGCGTGCACATTCACTGTTAGAGGACAACACCCAGAGGATTGAGATTGTGGGAATACAGTGAACTAATTGTCATTCAAACAAGCAGTTTGAGGTGATTTGAACATTGTGACTGGATGTAGCCATTGTAAAATGGGAACACTGTGTTCATAAGGCATGGGTATGGTCAGCAACAGCACTCAGGCAGGTTGTTGTGTTTAAATGAGAGCTCCCAAAATGTATATATCTCAAAAAATATATAGCCCACAACAATACACCATCACCCTGAACCATTGCAGGATGCAGCCTATAAAATCTTATAGCAAAAATTGAGAACTGTCAGACCAGGCAACCTTTTTCTAACCTTCCATTGGACAATTTTGTTACGTTTGTGCCAATTGCAGTTTCAGTATCTTGTTCTTACTTTAGCTGACAGGAGTGGCATCAGTGTGCTCATCTGTGGTTGTAACTCATCTGCTTCAAGGTTATATGGGTTTTGCATTCAGAGAATCTCTTCTGCAGACCTTGGCTGTAAAAAGTGGTTATTTGCATTAATCTTATCTTTCTATTAGCTTAAATTATTCTGGCCATTCTCATCTGACCATTTGAATTAACAAGATATTTTTACCAACTGAACTGCTGTTCACTTTATAGTTTCTTTTGAGAAACTATAATACTTTATAGTTTTTGAGACCCTGGACCACAAAACCAAATATACAAATCTTTACCAATATTCTTTAGCTGAAAAGTTGAAATCCATTGTACACAGACATCTTAAGTTGTCTTAAGTTGCACAGGTATATTGGTGGGAATGGCCAAAAATTACATTATATGAGTTAATGTTTTTTTTTTTTTTAAATATCAACATTTTTGTTTAGTAATATGCTAAGAACATCATTTGGAGAACTTTACAGCCAATTTTTCTAACATTTAGACTTTCTGAATCCTCAGATTTGATCTGTTCAAGTTGTATTTCAGCCTAATATTGTCCTTTAGCAAACCATACTTTACATCAATGAAAGCTTATTTATTCTGTTTTCAAATGGTTTATAAAACTCAATTTCCAAAAATTGACAACTGGTTTTGTTTGTTTTTTTTCTTTATTTTGTTCTCCAATTAGAGATCATCTTGACCGCGTGATCAAATTGCAGTCACACGATTGGCTGATTTGACTGGGCTAATTGTGTTAACAAGCAGTTGAACAGGTGTACCTAATAAAATGGCTGGCTAGTGTAATCATACAATAGCTCATAATTTACAAACACTAGCAGGTACGTACAGAATTGAAATTTCTCCAGAGTGAGGCCAATCAAACAAAGGTTCACTATTAATTTTATTGCACCCATATTTCGACTTTAATTGCTACAGGCAGCAATTAGGATGTGTAACTTAATTTAGAGCGTGCACTGACCCGTGAGATTGCCTCCTCAAACCACTTTGACAGAACTTCTCCAGGAACAGAATAAGCAGCGGGAGTTTTACATATCATTCTCTCTATGATTGTCCCCAGGCCTCTTCATTTCAGCTTCAAATTAATTTACCACTAGTCCCTAGAAATAGAACCGTAAAAACAGGAAGATGATCTTTTGACAAGGGAAATAAGCTTTTGTGCTCATTTATGAAAGAACTAATATAACAGTCACCAAATTACCATGCATTATGTTTGCTCTAAAGTGTAGAACTTTTTCAGGTCAGACATTTGATAAGGGTCAGCAATTGCATAATAGGAGTGTGTCTCGTTTGAGGATAGTGAGGTCGTTTGTTGTGGTCGGTTTTCACCAAAGCCGGTTTCTCGGCTTTCTCGATTAGTATGTGACGAGTGAGAGCGTCTCACTTTGACCTTGTCAGTGGGGCTTAAATGGTCACCGTAATAAGATGTCACCGGAGGAAGTGACATTAGCCTCCAACCATTGTTAAAACATCCCAAAGATGATCACGTTTCAAAGTCTGCAGATGCTTTTGAGGAGGATCACACTTGATATGTACTTGTCTTTCAAAAAGAGTGAGAATGCACCCATTCATCAGAAAAAACTGCTCAATTCTAACACTTCACTTATTCCATGTGGACTTGGAAAACACTTACTGATGTGTTAAATCTTTTATGTTAGTCTTTTTTTTTTTTTTTTTTTTTTTAAACCTTGTTAGGTGAGACCTTTCAGAGTGACTCGCATTTACTTTTCTTTCCATCTTTGTTTTCGCTCTCTTCTCTTATTTCATCAGGGGAGAAGAGGAAAGGGATCTGAGAGTGCGGAATATTCTCAAATAATGAAGCTGGTTTACTCTCTGAGTTACAATGAACCATGTCATCCATCTTTAGGACTGTCATCCAGATTCTATATTTGAATGGCTTCAAAGGGAACGGAGATGTGAAGTGCCGACTTGTGTTTCGTTGGGAGTGTCTGACTCGCTTAATAATCGTGCAGCTTCACAAGAGCGGCGCACTGTTGTTTGCTTTCCTTATGAAGAGTTTTGGAGCATGCTGTTTGTAAAGTTTTTGGATGAAACTTCAGGAATAACGCATTGCAAACAATCCCACAATGCAATCTATGAAAGTTTAAACAGCACCAGGGTGAATTCAGGTCAACCGGGGAACTTTTTGATCTTCAGACGATTTTCAAAAAATTGGTCAGATTTTTTTTTTTGTTTTTTACTCTAGTTTCTGACTTGATTATTTAAATACTCAATCATTTTTATTTTTCATACACTGTAATAAGAATTCTGAACAATAAAACAAAACATTTATCTGCAAACTGCGTAGCTTATTCAAATTGGATACCTTAAAGTTAAAGTCAAATGACACATAATTGTACTAAATGAGCAATTTGCTGACAATTGTTGAGAAAATTATTTGTAACTTGTGGCATAATGCTGTATTTATTTTTAAAATGTCTTTAAAATCCATTCATACTGGTACTGACAAGTGATTTTCTTTGCCTTCACAATTCAAAATAGTGCTGCTTTTGTGACATAACATCCGAAAAAGTGAAATGGATAGACAGACACAGCGAAGGAATTTTCCAGCTTGTTAAATTTGTGCCAGGGTAGTATTAAAGGCACAGTAGGCCATTTTTGACACTAGAGGGTGTACATTCACAACAAACAAAGACATAGTTTGATGACGCTGTGACAGTGTGGAATCATGGGAGTTGTGTTCTTCATTACATCCTACAGGACTCCTGTAGAAATCACATTTATCGTTGATCTTGTATTCAAAACGTATTGCCATCATTCATCCAGTTGGGAGGAACCCAAA
Organism: Danio choprae; assembly: GCA_903798125.1. Lineage (NCBI taxonomy): Eukaryota > Metazoa > Chordata > Actinopteri > Cypriniformes > Danionidae > Danio > Danio choprae. The sequence continues at coordinate 424,472 of CAIGQW010056824.1, forward strand.
TAAAACTGGAAATTGAAGGTGTGTGACATGATAAGTGTCCATGCCAATAGTTAAAATTGCTTATATCTCTTGGAAACATTTGAGATAATGGAAGTATGTATGTCAGCAAAATTTATAACACTATACTATTGTTTTTTGGACATTTTATTGAAAAAAAAAACTAACTTACATATTGTCCCATTAAGGCAGTTCTAAATCCAAATGGGTCCAATTCAGTACTAGCTCGGTGTAACTGATAAATTGGATGGCAAATATATAGCATCAAATCAGAACAAAGTAATCGCATAGTTTTACATTTACCGGCCACATCAATCGGACAAGATTAACTCAGCATTTTGTTAATACATGCATTAGTTGAGGGCATGACTGAATCGATACCAAAGCCAGAGCGAGTCCATTTTAAAAATGCCTACTAAATACCAAGAAAGAACTGTAAGTGAAAGCTGAACTGATGTGAGCGGACATGCTTAATATTATATCAGCAGAGCACAGCTATATGTGTGTGTCATGCACCAAGTCATTTCATGGCATATAATCAAGATGTATTAATCAGTAGGAGGGAATGCGAATGACAGGAGAGAGAAAGAGTGATAGAAAGAAAAAAAAGAGGAGACGGTAACCTTTAAGCAAACCTTAGTCATTCATCAGTCAGTCCTCGGTTTGATACTTCTCTCCATGTCTCTAGTGGGATCTGGTTTGCATGTCAATGCACTGCGGAGGCGGCACCATCTCTATACATGGGCTGAGCAGAGAAAAACATAGTTGTGATTGATGACTCCGGACTCTTCTGATTGCATCTCTGTTACCACATAAATCACACATTTACCGATGCAATGCTGATGCTTTTTTATCCTCCAGTAAGTAAGAAAGTTCAGTGAGATTTGCCCAAAGTGGCAACACAGATTACATGTTAAACACAGCGAGCTCTGCGGCATCGTAATGCGATCATCAAAACGACACGGCCCTGATGATAAAAGGCAAACTGTGATTAGAGTGCAAGCATTAGAATTCATGGGGGAGCAAATTTATGCAGGTACAAATATTTGCAGCCACAACCGCAAGCTCCAGCGTGGAGGATGAAAATATTTAAAGGGACAGTTTTCACCAAAATGAAAATTCGGTCAGCATTTATTGACCCCTCACATCAATCCAACTTCATTCATTCATTCATTTTCTTTTTGGCTTAGTGCCTTTATTAATCAGGAGTCACCACAGCGGAATGAGTCGCCAACTTATCCAGCATACGTTTTAGACAGCGGATGCCCTTCTTGCTGCAACCCATCATTGGGAAACACCCATACACTCTTGCATTCACACTCATACATTACGGCCACTTTAGGTTATTCAATTCACCTATAGAACATACAAACTCCACACAGAAATGCCAACTGACTCAGCCGGGGCTCGAACCAGCAACCTTCTTGCTGTGAGGCGATCGTGCTACCCATTGCACCACCGCAACGCCCAATCCAACTTCATATGCTATCATTTTTTTCCTGTGAGACAAGAATACAAATTTTCAAGGATCTTTTACGTAGTAGTTAGTGAAAAATAAATAATATTATTCAGCAATTTTAAAGCACTATAAAAGTAGTTCATATAACTTAAGCATTATTTTCAGATTTTCTGAAGCCAGAAGAAAACTTTAAGTCTGATAATAAGTGGAATTTATGTAATGATGTTGTTCACAGAATCTAAAGCACAAAATTGCACTTTTACCTGAAGATACTGATTTAGATTTAAAGAACGTGCACTTTGAAACCTTAAAAGAACAGCCAAAGTATTGACCTTATTCTACAATGCGGAAGTGCCCTTGTTTTTGGGATTCCTAGCTTTTGACTAGAAATAATAAACAACAGAAAACGGTCAAACTACTTCCTCTACAAACAAGTGTGTTCATGACTATACAGACAAAGTAGAATAATATAAAAAGAAAACATCAGTTCGCAACATCTAGCAGCATAACAAGCTGTTAACATCTAAAAATGAATGGAAGTGAGTGAGACCGGAAGTCTTGAGCCAAAAAGATTCAAATAGCTGCGCCTGCTCGTATGTGAAGAATAAGGTCAATACAGTTGTTTCCGTTTTTATCAGAAATGGAGTTCTGCACTCACACTCTTAAAGGGACAGTTACCTATTTAAATTCTGTCAGTATTTATTTGAACTCATGTTGTCCCGAACCAGTATGCTGTTATTATTTTTATTATTAAAGGAGAATTCTGAAGGTTCTTTGTGACGATTCTTTTTAGCTACTATACCCAAAAAGCCCCCAAAAAGCACTACCTAAAATACTGTCATTATTTTCAAATGGTATTTTTTTTTACCTAAAGAGTCTGTAATGCTAACCTAAAGGTACACATTAGTACCTAAAAATACAGAAGTATAACAAAATTGTAGGTATTAATATATGCCTTTATAGTACCATAATGGACATGTTAAGGTACAAAATAGACCTTTAGAAAAGGTACCACCCCAGTGACAGCTTTTGCATAAAGTGTATAAAACTATTCAAAATGCAAAACTTGTGCATTAAATTTAAGCCTTCTGAAGTGATGGAAACTTTAATTGTAAAAAGAAAAAAATGAAATCTATGGTGATGAAACTGAACTAAAGAAATGCACATTTTTATTATAATGAATTTACTCACATTGTTCCAAACCACTATGCATTTCTTTTATTTCTGTGTCACTAGTGGTTTGCACTGTGTGGACCAATCCCATAAAATGTTAAAATGTAGCTTACATGTGTTTATAAAAGATAGTCATACTGGTTTGGATAATATTAGGGAAAATGGGGGAGACAGAATTGTAATTTCTTTTGGGTGAATTACCCTCATAATTTGTCACCCTCACACAAAGCTATTAATTGGCTTCACTGGGATTTCATTTTGTATGGGTTAATCTTACAGTGCTTTACAGAGTTTTGACATTTACATTGTATGGAAAAAACCTGCAAGCAATTTCACAATTAAATAATTTTACAGTGCTTTCATAGAGCTTTTAGTATCCTTCTGAAACCTGACCTTGTCATAGCACTGTATATAAAAACTCAACAATAAAAGTCTTCAAATTTCTCCTGTTTGGTTTTGATAGTAAAAGAAATCACAGCATATAGATTTCAGCTGTCAACACAATAAGTAAACGTGAGAATGACTTTTTTTTGTGCTTGATCCATATGAAAGTATATTCATGGTCATGTTGACGTTGATGTGAAATTGTCTTCTCTTTGCCCTCTTCTGACAGTATTGCAAAAGAGCCGTCACATGTTTCCATTCATTAAGATGGCAAGTGCATGACAAGGTTATCATGCCACCATAATGGAGCCATTTGCGTCAGTGTGGAGCCCTCAATTACTCTGTCATCGGCTCTCAGGCAGAAGGGGTTTGAGAGAAAGTGAAACCTCTCATCTGAAAGAGGCAGGACATCACGTTTCGCCTGCTGTTTTCAGCATAGAGGAGTTTGTTAAAGTCCGCATGAACCGTTGCTGAGACTTTTATTTCAGCATGTTGATGTAATTCCAATAGAAACAGAGTGCATTTAGGCCCCGCCCCCACCTTTGAATTCTTTGCGGCAGGGTGACTGTCATTTCTGACTTATAACTAAAAACAGAAGAATATCTAAAAGCTGCTGTGTGACATTGTGTACAGCAAACAAGCTAAATAAACCCAGACCTACGTTTTTATAAGCTATCAAACCAGCCTTTAAATTCACAAATATTGCAACGCATCAGCTGGAAGATTGGCTGAATTGGGGTATTGCGACACTTGGTATGCCTGTGTGAGGTAAACATTTAGTCACAGGAAAGTCAAATCTCCTCCTCTAAGGTTCACATAGGGTGGTGTGAAATAATCCTTTGACATGGTTAAAAATAAGGAATGTTTCCTGTCACTGATTACGTTTCATTCCAGCAGGTGTAAACATAATTATGTAATATTATATGCTGCACCCTGCTTTTCCGATTTTAATACGGTTAAGACAATACTCTGATTAAGAGTCTATCACGTAAACAGCGATTTTTGCTTACCTTAATCCGACCAAAGTCATAGCATGAAATGTTTCTGAATGAAAGTGAAAGTGCCAAACGTCGGAAAAATAAAAATGAAACACCTAAAATTACATACAACTCCAGAAAAAATGTGAACAGTGCAGTGACGCAACGATATTAATAGATATATGTGCTATAACATGTAAAATGGGAACATGAAAGGAACATTCAAAAAGCAACTCATGCAAACACCTTAATCATATTATTGTCTTACTCAGATCAAAGCAAATAATTCGATTACTGATGTCCATGTAAAAGTAGTCATTGTTAAAAATGCAGGCTTTCACACAATTCCTTCATGTTGTCCAAACAAAAAATTATTACATTAACTTACAAATGTTTTTTTTTTTGTTTTTTTACAAATTTAAGTCAATTGAACATAACAATAATTGCCCCCTTCAAAAAACTCAAGAATTGTGTTAATTTTAAATAAGTAGATTGAGCAAGTAGCTAAAATATATATTTGTAGTGCAATTAATTGTTCACCTAAAGACTGACAATATCCTAGCAAAACACACATTGTAAATTTAGATTTCACATGGACTTTAAACCTCAGAAGCCAGCAGGGAGTAAAAAAGTAATTTCCACTGAACTTTTCTGCTCAAGCCACCGGCGCTTGTTTTCAGAGGCTTGAGGGCTTAAATTTCACTCATCTTATCAGAACGTTCCTGCATATGGAGCCTAGCAGGGCATCTGCTTAATGCGAAATCCCACTGGCGACGCCAACTTTACCAACCAATCGCTCTTATCTAGAAAGGCACTGACAGAAAACAACTATCATCACTGGACAAAAGTTGCAGATTTCATGCACACGTGTGTGTACGTGTGTGTCCGTAATCCACATAACAGCTGCATCGTGTTCTTCCTCAGTGGAATTTTAGGATCACAGTCGTATAAAGCTTCTCTGCCAGCCTGCGAAGCAATTGCAGGTGGTCGACGCTTGCCGAAAATGTGCAACGCTGCCGCAGCTGCTATAGAGCAGGAACCACAGGAGTGAGTCTGTCCGCCTCTGGCTAAATCAATAACTATCAATCTCTCCAAAAGCCAGGCATTTCCTTTAGTTTTACTGCCAGTGAAATGCGAGTCGGCTCCTACAGACACCAGGCCTTTTCAGTGGTTGGTGTCATTTTTACACTTCGAATAACCAGGATCCGCTGTGATTAACAAAATTCACATCGCCCCTCCGTAATATTTTGCGAAGTGATTTATGTGAATATTACGACTCACAACTTATTTATGATATCGAATTTTGAGGCTCGACGCGTATTGGATTTTTGTCCTCTGCTCGTTATCAATGTTTCGGACTTGATTGATGACTCATGCTTTAATTATTTATTGAAATACTGTAAGTGGATGATAATTAGAGAATATCTGAGCTAAAGAAAGTGCTGATCTGAAGGGCAGAGCTTGAAGGTTGACAAAGTTCATCTGGACTGCTCAGGATTCAGCCTCTGTGTGCACTGAACTACAAGATCCGATCAACTGCGAACAGCCTTGTGGCATACTAATTATACACTGACACATGTTATTCATGCTTCCGCACACACACACACGCATGGGTATTCTTGTTTGTAATATATCAAAGTGACTGTTCATTCGCTATTCCGTTATCATCCATGGATCATTTGTATGTGTGGCACTTTGGGGCATTTGACAAATGTATATCATGTATATATATTACTTCAAAGTTTTTATTGGTTCTTTATGTTGACCATTAATAAG
>CAIGQW010056824.1:435237-450299 GCA_903798125.1 Danio choprae
ACAGGGAGAACATGCAAACTCCACACAGAAACGCCAACTGACCCAGCCGAGGCTCAAACCAGCGACTTCTTGCTGTGAGGCGAACGTGCTACCCACTGCGCCACTGTGAGGCCCTATATATATATATATATATATATATATATAATGTAAAATCTAAATATTAACATGTATACCATGTATGTAATATATATATATGTATATATTTCCAAATTGAGAAAACGTCATCAATTTGACAGCATGAAACATGAATACAGAAACACACTCCAAATAGTGCAGACCGCAACTTAAATGTGTAAAAAAAAAGATGAACCTGGCTGCTTCCTGCTTAGAGTCAGCAGTGTTGTCGGAATCTGAAAAATGAGTTGTTGTTTTTTTTTTTAATGTCTTAGTTGAAAGCTTCTTAGAAGTTTGAATAGTTTTAGCCCTAATAATCAAACAAATTGCACAATTAACATAAAATTAAGTTTAATTTTAAAACCATGTGTGTATTTTTATGTCTAAAAATGTAAGACACAGCGCTCAGGAACAGTTTTAAAAATGCGTCTCTGCTGCCATATTATTGTCAAATAAGCTTGCCACTGTAAACAGAAGATTGTAATGCTTGCCCCGCCTCTGAGTTCCTCTGATTGGTCTACTGCTTTGGAACGGATATTGATGACATTAATTAACTTGACATGATGTTTAAAAATGTTTACTGTAAACATTTGAAATGCATTCTAACCACCTCTGCCAGTTTTTTAATTGTAAATTTTTTTTAAAACAGTGTATTTCAAACTTTGACACATAAAAAAACGTTAATAAAAAGTTTCTAGTTTTAAAAATGTTAAAACTAAGTTTGAAGAATATCAGAGGATTTTAGGATATAATATTTGGAAATAAGCACATGCTTTAATGATTCTGACCATCTGATTTGGAAATAATATTGAAGAATAGAGACCCTCACAGCACTTCCTGCTTGTTTCCTGTTGTATAAATGGCAACAGCATGTGCAAATCCCAACACTGGCAAGACTTCAAATATTGCTGGAATGAATCCTCCAGAAAGCACTGAACTTGTTATGTTACGATGGGGAGAAAAAGCTCAATGGTTTAATCATCCTACTGTGAGGTCTGTCCTGGGGTTGGAAAAATCTTATCTTAATGTTTATTCTTCCCTAAGTGTTTCCATATATTTCAACAGCAAGAGGTTCCTCTGATATTCAGGAACAATGTCGAGGGAGGGATTTGGCTGACCTGAGTTTACATCATATTTGTTCCCGTGTAAACTTTCACCATGATTTTAATGAAAGAGAAATATTTTGGCTCTCATAATTCCCTCCTGTTGTTACACAAAGGGAGCCGCCAATATTTTGCCATGATCCAGCTAGTATACTACAGGCGAAAAAAAAACATTCACTGCACTCATTCATCCATAAATAAAGGTCATTAATAACCCAAGGTCATTCCCATCACCTCCTCAACGTCTGTACCTTAATTATGCATAAAGAGTGAGTCAAATGCACATTAATATTTATTGTAATTTCCATTTGTAACCGTGCCAATGCAACAGCAAAAGTCGAATCTATTTTTATTGACAGTGTCAAATTTGCAGGGGAACAGGCACTGGAATGCTGGATGTAATTAGTGCTATTGACTGAACTAATCCCAATGGAGCCATACGATTGGATGAGGATCAATATCCATTCAAAGGAAGAAATAGCACAAATAAACAAATGGCAAACCGCAGAGGAAGGAAGTCGGTCTGCTTTTAGGAGAGCAAAACACACAGAAATTGAAGTAAATGAGTAAGAGGATGAATATTGATATTTACTGGAATAAGTCAAAGATATTTGTCAAAAGAAAACAAATTAGCTATTAACAGTGTTATTTTAGTATCATTAACTAATTAATGTAGGTACAATATATAGTTAGGTTATACTTTACAATAAGGTTTTATTGTTAACATTAATACATTTACTATTACATAAAACATACTTCTACCCTAAATGTCATATTAGTTTTGTAGTATAGTATACAGTTGTTTAACTTGTCTGACTTTTTTGACCCACTTCAAACTTTGACTATTGTAAGTAATAATTTTTATTGTTTTTTAAAGTATTGTTTTTTAAAATGTAAAGTTGAAGTCAGAACTAGTAGCCCTCCTGTTAAATGTTAATTCTTTTATATTTTCCCCCAATTTCTCTTTAACACTTTTCTAAACATACTAGTTTTAATAACTAATTTCTAATAACTGATTTCTTTTATCTTTCCCATGATGACAGTACATAATATTTAACTAGATATTTTTCATAATACTAGTATTCAGCTTAAAGTGCGATTTAAAGGCTTAACTAGGTTAATTAGGTTAATTAGGCAAGTTGTGGTAATTAGGCAAGTCATTGTATAACGGTGGTTTGTTCTGTATACAATTGAGAAAAAAATATTGCTTGAAGGGCTAATAATATTGACCTTAAAATGTTTTTTAAAAATTTAAAACTGCTTTTATTCTAGCCGAAATAAAACAAATACGATTTTCTCCAGAAGAAAAAAAAATATTATAGGAAATACTGTGAAAAATGCCTTGCTTTGTTAAACATAATTTGGGAGATTCATTCATTCATTTTCTTTTCAGCTTTGTCCCTTTATTAATCAGGGGTCGCCACAGCTGAATGAACCGCCAACTTATCCAGTATATGTTTTACGCAGCAGATGCCCTTCCAGCCGCAACCCATCACTGGGAAACATCCATACACACTCATTCAAACACATACACTACGGACAATTTAGCTTACCCAATTCACCTATACCGCATGTGTTTGGACTGTGGGGGAAACCAGAGCACCCGGAGGAAACCCACGCGATCACGGGGAGAACATGTAAACTCCACACAGAAATGCCAACTGACCCAGCCTAGGCTCGAACCAGTAACCTTCTTGCTGTGAGGCGATCGTGCTACCCACTGCGCCACCGTGATGCCCAATTTGGGAGATATAAAAAAACAAAAAAACAAAACATGAGGGTTAATAATTTTTACTTCAACTGTATATACTACCTTTTTCCGTTTTATTAGTTGTTATCGTCAACTAAAGAAATGTCTCTTTGCAAGCTCAAACTCAAACAGAAAAGTGACCTGCAAATGTTCTTTGTATAAAATATACAATCTGAAGGTCTGAAAAACTCTTGAAGTACCAGTTTTGCCTTGGTAATGTGGTCAACATACTTGGTATTCACTTTCAATGGTACTCCAGTCAAGAAAGAATTTCTCAAAATAATACTTAAATCCAAAAATGACACATCAGTCATCAACTTTTCACCTTTGTTTTGTTCCAACCGCATAACTTTCTTCCGTAAACTCTACAAGAAAGACATTTCACTAAAAGCCACTGCTGACTAAAGAAATGCCTCTTCACAAGCTGATAGACAAAACAGAAAAGTGATCTGAAATGTACTTTGAAGGTCTGCTAAAAACTGTTGAAGTACCAGTTTTGCCTTGGAAGTACTTAGTATTCACTTTCAATGGTGCTTCAGTCAAGTACGAATTCCTCAGAATAACACTTAATTAAATACAATTACTTAAGCACTTCACACCACTAATTCCAATTCACCACTTCAGTTAGAATGTGCATTAGGATGTGAAATCATGTCAGTATAAAACCAACACACATGACCCAAGTTTAAAGGGATAGTTCACTCAAAACTCAAAATTCTGTCATCATTTACTAACTTGTCCCAAATATGTTTGAGTTTCTTTCGTCTATTAAACACAAAAGGAAATATTTCGAAAAATGCTGGAAAACTGCAACCAACCATTGACTTCAATACACTCAAAAAATAAAGTTTGCTGTTTGTGCAAACTACTTATTTAAAATAAGCTGAAACAACACAATACTTGAGTTTTTGGGGGGGCAACTTAATTATTTTATGTTCAATCCACTTAAACTTGTAAAAACTAATAAATTAACTTAATTCCTTCATAATTTTCCGACACAAATAGATTATGTAGAACCCAACATTTTCTTTTACAGTGTTTTTAAGAGTCAATAGTTACAGGTTTCTAACATTTTTTTTACAAAATAAAAAACAAAACAGAAATAAAAAACCTAAAAAAGTGTAAAACTACTTGAGGATAAGTAAATACTGAATACATTTTTATTTTGGCTGCACTATCCCTTTAAGGTTTCTGTTTCAGTCTCTTGCATAACCCTGTATGTGGAAAAATCTGCAATGTGCTGTCCTTTGTGAAAAAAGTTAGCTTTTATAAGCTTTCAGATACAAGACAGAGTGCAAATAACAATCTACCATGAGTGGAGCTTCATCTACTCCAGCTTTCTTGCTATATATGGCTGAGTTCGAATCAGTCAAAGAGATACTCCAGAAAGATGTGATTCATTTTCTCCTCTGTTTGACCGTCCGGTCGTCTCCGGGGAAGGGACACAACCCGGTCATAAACCCAAGCCTTGTCACTTTATTTATTTAAAGTGCGAGGCATCTCTGTGACACTGTATGAAAAGATTATTTATTTGTGGAAAAGCGGTGTGAGAAACCATATCACCTCCCTGTGAAAGGCATGCATGTCAATGTGTTAATAAAAACTCACAAGTCTATCTTTGCATTTCGGTTGTCATTCCTTAAACAACATAACACGACATGTCATTTTTTATAGCCTGAGATGAACCCAATTCTATGACCTTGTCAAAAACGTCTACTAATGAAAAGAAACCCTAAAGTTATGACACACAAAAAAACCTGTTTTGTCATGAGTTGCGATTGACCTGTGAATAAAGCCTGCAGAAGCTGCTAGAACTGAGGAGTTTTTTCCACCCTATGGGGAGTCAAAACATCTTAAACGCCTCTCAAGGCATGCTAATGTGAGATGAGTTGTCTTTAGCGACCGGTTCACTGGTTGGTTATGTGGAGCTTTACTACTGTTGACCACAGTTGAAGTTTCTGTGGAGTAACCTATGTTTGCAGTATGGAAATAGTTCAAATATGCTGCCTTAATATTAAAAGGGTTTGTAAGATTGAGTGCATGGAAAGTTTTATAGTGGGAGGAACCCGTGGTTTTAATGTCAGGAAATAAAGCAACAGAGAGTGTCACATAAAATAAATGTTTGTTATTTACAACACTGCCCTTTTTGGTTGAAACCACAGGACATGTTTACTGGAGCACTGTGGAAACAAACTATCTGGTTTAGAAAAATGTATTTTCATTATATTAAAGGAATAGTTAATCCCGATATTAAACATCTGTTATCACTAACATCCCAGATTTAAGAAATGTGTCCTAATAAATTATTGTTTTGCAAATTGCAAATACAGCTTTGAGAAATTATCTTTTGGGCTTTTGCAATGACGCTCCATTGTAGAGTATTTTCAGTAAGCCTAACTTTTTTTTTTTTTATATTCATTTAATAACATTAAAGGAGTAGATCTTCATCCTCATGTTATCTCTAATCTACTGTAACTGGCGGTCTCCAGTGAAGCTTACAGAAATGAGAAAGTTCACTGTAAAAAACTGCTGTGAATAAGTCATTTTTATGATTTGTGAACAAATCCATTTGATACTTTAAAAAAACCAATTAGTCTTATTTTATTTCTGTTATACAGCTTATTTGTCTTATTATCAGTGACCAACATTTTAGTTAATAACATTAAATAAATAATTTACCCAAAAATCTAATATTAGTCCTCACATTTCCCACTCCCAAAACCCACTCACTTTATTTAGCCTTGTAAATCTGTTAAATAAATGCAAATTCAAATGCAAATAAGATATGGACAGGGTTTTGAAAGATAGTTAATAATGATGAAATTTTTGATTTTGAGTGGGATGTTTACGTAACCTAAAACAGATTGTGACACTGATGTAAACAATGTAAATGAACTAAACTGAAGTGAACGTAAGGACTGACTGAACAGTCATACAGGTGAGATGTTGAAGGTGTTGAGATCTTGCTTTTACAGTTTTTCCTCAGTGTCTGAAGGTGGCAAAAATTGGGCACAGAACACCAGAAAACATCAAAAAAGCCCAAAGATCTCCCTCAGAAAGTCCGTGTGAAGCTGCAGGGGTGCTGAAACTCTCTCACATCAACAGACAGACTGCCTGCCATATTCCACACTTAAAAAAAACAAAAACCTGAGCATCTGAAGCAGCCTCCCGCTGACACCAAAATATTTCAAAACCGCTCTGAAGTTCTGCTTTTAAAATCAACACACATTACACATTTTTGAGAGGCTCATAACAGTCATTAGAGGACACAATAATTGGCATCTTAACCACCTGGTTTAATTTTGTCCATAGGTTTTGATTAAAATAAAAACTCATAATTTGCTTAGAGTGGTGTCATAAACACAATTCAGCCAAAGAAATTAGGCAAAAAAAAAAATGCCTATGTTTTATATATAATGAAGGTTAGACTGTTTACCTAATATCTGTTAACATTTAATTCAATATCTTTCCGTGAAAAATTCTACTGACAATAACATTGCAAACACGTCAAATTATAAACTTAAAAAAGTCTACTATACTCCAATGAAACTTAGTTGACAAAGTTGTCTAAATACATAAAATATCTAAAGGGAATACTAAAATAAAGACCAGTGTCCAACTAGAATTAGCATGTTTTCATGTTGAGCTGATCACAATTGGTCAGTTGAGACCAGTGTTGGGCATATTACATAAAAATGTAATTAGCTAATAGTTAATCTTACAAATAGTAACTGAGTTAGTGACTTAATTACACTCTTAATTGACTCTCTTTGGTCGTTAAAAATCCCCACTGGTCTCTGTGCATCATGGCCTCCTAAAATCCCCATATCATAATTGGCTTCATCACTCTGTCTCCTCTCCACCAACCAGCTGGTGTGTGGTGTGCGGTGTGAGGTCTGGCGCAATATGGCTGCCGTTGCATCATCCAGGTGGATGCTGCACACTGGTGGTGGATGAGTAAATGAGTAAAAGTGCTTTGAGTATCCGGAAAAGCGCTATATAAATGTAAGGAGTTATTATTATTATTACATCATTATAAAAGTAACAAACTTCCAGGGAAAGTAACTATTGTGGGTTTTTTCAAGAAAAATGTTGTCACAAAATGTATTAAAAAATACACTATTCTTTACTATATTAAAGTTGCTGTTGGACAATGTGAGAGACATATATACAGTTTCTTCTTAAGAAAATGCAAGAAAAATAGAGTATAAATAAGACAGTATAAGACAGGCTATGAAAAACGTTCACATCTTTCCATTTCTAATTGCAAATTATATATCAATTATATAATGCCACAATTTATTTTCAGTAACAGTAATGCCGTTGTAACTGAAAAAGTAAGACCATCAGTAACGCTGTTATTTTCAACACTGGAGACACATCATTGTTTACATCTGGCATTAACATGATTTCATTACGGATCTCTTGTGGTCACTCGTGTGCTGATTTTGTTGAGACTGTTGAATTAATGAACACATTATGTGGCTTATGAGTGAGTAGGAAAATAAGCAAATGAAAATTGTTTTGGCAGAACAAAATATCTATACATAGATATGTTGACAATATTTTTTACCATATTTTACATCAAATGATCTACTGCCCTGTCCTGACACCCACACATGAGCTCAAATCCAAAGTATAATAAAACAAAAGCCTTATCTGAGTGTACTTTTGGGAGTGTAAAAGTGTTGTACTAATGGGAACATCTTGCTCCATGGTACAGGGATCAACCATGACCTTCTCTATCAGAATGTCAGTCTCTTGTAACTGTGCTTGACATGATTTATGCCACCATTTGTCCTCTTGATTGCCAATATGACCTTCTTTACCTTGGTGTGTGTACAGTTTAAAGCGGTGAAATCCTGCTCCAGATCTCCTGACTGGCCAAACTCTACACTGATGACCTTCAGCGCCATTCGCTCTTTCAGTCCAGCAGATCAGCATTTTTTTCCACAGTTAATTCGCTAAAACTGAATCCCACACACTGATTTCTTTGTTTTAGCAGCAGATTATCACAGATAAGCAAGCTTGCGACTAAACGTAAATGGATTTAGTGCCTGGTTAAACCAGTTTGTATTTGAAATGCTGTGCAAAGTGTCTAATGTGTTTGGCTAGCTTACAGTTAATTAATTTTTCCACCAGGCAAATTTTAATCTGTAGAACAGTTATTAAAACAAAAAGGACAAATAACAATAAAGAAAAACACCAGTATAAAATTAGTAAAAGCAAAAATGACAAATACACAAAATTGCTATTGTCACGACACGAGACAGGGAGAATCCAATAGCGAGTGAATTTAATGAACAGAAAAATGTGTATCAACGGCTGGAAGCCGGAGACAACAAAACAAAGAGGTCCAACAACAAAGAGTGCCAACAGGTCAACCGAAGTCGTCAACCGACGAACAGACTGCAGAGGATCTTGAGAGACAAAGACAGAGGAACAAAAAACAAATAACGGACTGATAACCAACGGTAACCACCAACTGAATATATAGCCGGGGAAACCGGAATCAACTGGAGGACGCAGATTGAGTCAGCTGATACGAGAGCACGCTGTCAGCACAACAGGTAAACAGACACACACCCTAGCACACGACAACACACATAACATACAAAAAGAACACACAGACCCATAAACCGTGACAGCTATTTGTCATATTTTTAATTGTTGTTTTGTTCAATTACATTATGCATGTAATTACATTACATTTACTTGTAAATCGTGTTTCATCATTTGTGAATATTCATGGCAATATTTAGTAATTATCATTTTTTATTACGCTGTAAAATAAGGTTCCACACTGTGAAAAAATTATATATTTTTTTTAAGTTCTACAAGCTGTTTTAGGTCTACAAGCATGTTTAATTTAAGTTAAAATGACTATTTAAGTTACCACGATTCAATTTAAAACTTTGAGACAACCATATATATTTTTTTCAGTGCATTATGTTAGCCAACTTATTTACTGAGATGAACTATGAATTAATAATAGTTGTACAGCATTTATTATAGTTCAACATTTACTAAGGCATTATTAATTAAAATATAAAGTTGTGTAAATAACATTAACATAGATTAATAAATACTATAACAAATGTTTTGTTCATTGTTTAAAGATCATTAGCTGAAAATGAATCCTGATTACTGATTTATTTGTTTTAGCAGCAGATGATCAAAACTAAGCAAGCTTGCAAGTAAACAGAAATGCATTTAGTGTCTGGTTAAACCAGTTTGTGGTTGAAATACTATGCAAAATAACAGCCATTAGTGAAATTTGCCTTAAGCATCTAATGTTGTACTTACTTTATGAAAGCAACCAATGATAGTCTGATCTTCATACTGTGAGTGAATACAGATTTTTTTTATTTATTCATTGACCTTTTGTTGTCCAACAAGCAAAAATCATGAATCTGTCATATGATTCTTTGAACAGAATGAGAAATAACAACAGAGAACACCAATAAAATCATACACTGTAAAAAAATGCTGAGCTCCACAATTCCTTCAAATTGTCCCAACACAAATCAATTAATTTAACTTAATCGTGTTTTACAAATTTAAGTGGACTGAACATAAAACAATTAAGTTTCCTTCAAAAATGGTATGAATTGTGTTGTTTCAACTCATTTTAAATAAATAGTTTGAACAAGCAGCAAAAATATTTTTTTTGAGTGTATGCCATGTTGGAAGTTAACAAAAAATAAACACTGAAACAGATACATTGTGTGAAAAAAAATTGTTTACTTGGTAATCGTGTGCATCACTCACCAATATTCATCTAGCAATATTTAAGAATTATCCAGCCTGATCTCACAAGGAAACATTTTATGCAGAAAAGTGGCTTATGTTAGTCTGTTGGTTTCTTCTTTTTTATCCAAGGTTCATGTAATCTTGAATCTGGCCCTTTTCCAGAACAGATGGCTTTTGTGGTCATCAAAAGTCAAAAGCCTAACACAGTGTCAACAACACATGACATGACAAGATTCCAAGCAATTTCTCTATCTGCACCAAAAACGACGTGACATGACAGAAACATTTAAATACCAGCCACTGTACTCTCAATGAAATGGTAAAGGCTTTTAATCAAATGAATACATATCAAACCTGTTTTTTTTTAAATATAGGCTACTGAGGGACTAATGTTGTTGCACTGAATCACAGTTCTGACTTTCCTTTTCAAACCATCTGTTAGTTATTTTATTTTCAAGATCTGAGGTGAACTATATGCTGCTGCTTTCAGAAGTATGGCAGTGAATGTCACGTAAAATGGTTAACTCACATATGGAGCATTTAACACTGAACAAAAATGCATAATCTGTACCCTTGGTGATCTTTTCATTGTAGTATATACTGTTGTTCTGCCATGATGTTGCAGAAATAGAAAGCATTTCTAAACTAGACATATTGAGGATCGCCATCGCAGCTGCTTAGGACAAAAAATTATTTTAACATGGAACAGATACCTCTCATTGCATGTCGCTGTGTCGCATCATGTGTTGTTAGAAGAGGGTGTGAATCCTTCCCCAGTGAACAACCACCCAGTGACCTACTGCACCTCCTCCCCAATTGATGCTCATCATATTTAAAATATCCAACATCTTAGACCGCAGCTCTGCCCCATTATGTTAGGCCAGAGTAGTACTAGTCATCCCAACAGAGCCTAGTTTCTACCAAGGTTTGTTCTCCTTTGCTGTCAATTGGTTGAGTTTTGATTCCTTTTGTTTGAATAAGCTTCAATTTAACTAGCACTACATTGGCATTCTAGCCTTACTCTCCTGTCTGCCTGATATGCTGGAATGTTCCACAATCTGAAATAATGTTATGGCTTTTTATTTTGTTTCTACTTCAGTTCTACATTGTAAAAAAGCTATAGAAATAAATATGACTTGACTATACAATTTAATTAGTAAGAAAACTTCGAGAAGGCATGTCACCAAATCCCAGCCCTAAATGCAACCTCATTGGGGGGATGGGTAAATCATACTCAAATGTATGAATGAGATCATATAAATTTACATGAATTAGGCACTGGCGACACGGCGGCTCAGTGGTTAGCACTCTTCGCCTCACAGCAAGAAGGTCCCTGGTTTAAGTCCCAGCTGGGCCAATTGGCATTTCTGTGTGGAGTTTGCATGTTCTCCCCATGTTGGCGTGGGTTTGCTCCGGGTGCTCCGGTTTCCCCCACAGTCCAAAGACATGCGCTAGAGGTGAATTGAATAAACTAAATTAGCCATAGTGTATGAGTGTGTGTGTGAATGAGTGTGTATGGATGTTTCCCAGTACTGGGTTGCAGCTGAAAGGACATCGGCTGTGTAAAACCTATGTTGGATAAGTTGGCAGTTCAATTCCGACCAATGATGAATAAAAGGACTAAGCTGAAGGAAAATGAATGAATGAATGAATGAATGAATGAATGAATTAGCCGCTAAATCAAAAAGTTACAAACTGCCTTGAGATTGGGTTGGAATTATCAAACTTCCACAGATCCAGTGAAGTTAAAATCAAGTTTTTAGGTGTAAGTATCAGTGTGTTAGTCTTAAAGATATCTATAATCAAGTGTGCTGTTTTCTATTGGCTGTTTTTTTAAAAGGGGAGGAGCTACCCCATGTCTCACCCTCATTTCAGTTGAGATTAAAAATAAATCCTGCCTACTGATTTAATTATTTTAGCAGCCGTTTATCAAAAATAAGCAAACTTGAAAGTAAACAAAAACATTTAGTGCCTTATTAAAGTCTGCAATAACCGAAAGCTGCAACTGTTTGTTTGTTTTTTTCGTATTGTGACGCAGTTTCTAGAGAAAGTGAATATTAAATGAACAAACAGTGGGCGTGGCTTGTTTTTTCTGCTGTGAGCTGAATGGATGTAGTAAAGTGGGCATTTCATTCAGAAAGATCTGGAAAAGGGTTTGGGGGAATTTATTACAACCTAACAGACACCTCCTCACTATTTCTGTCAAAACTGACAGATGGAGGGGTGTGGTTAAGTATTTTAGCCACGCCCAATACCTCAGACTGACGTAATCTGAAAATTTTACCGAAAACAAACAGGAAGTGCATTTTCAGATTTTAATTTTAGATTACTAGGGCAAACACATGAATCATTTACCACTAAACTAGCAATGTCAGCTAACAAAATCATATGGTTCGTTTTGTATTTTAAACCAGTTTGTGGTTGAAATACTGTGAATTTGCCTCAGGCGTCTAATGTGTACATATGCCAAGGCCACCAAAACTGGTTTATTCTGCCTATATAGCAGCTCTTGCCTCTTCTTATTTACTTCAGACAAAATTGCTGTCGTTTGTTCAGAGTGACATCTGAAAGTGACGAATCTGAAGAGCCACAAGCCTTAGTTATTTATTTATCTATTTATTTTTTAATATACTGCCAACAAATACATTCAGATTGATGTGTGTGTTGCTTATTTTGTCAAGCCCTTTTTTTCTCGTGATATGGAAGCATATCCTATGAGAAACAAATCATTTTTAAAAGCCGAAACACTGGTTGTGTCAAAATGCTGATATAAAAGAGGGCTGATTTATTGCCATGTTGATTCGTTTACGGTTCTGGAAGAATGGGATACCTGGCGACATTACAGAGCTGTTCATCATTGGCACGTGGCTCGCTTAACTGTGTTGGGGTAACTGGTTTCCTTCGAGTAGATGTGGGAGCAGACGTCACCTTTTAACATATTCTTTAAAATGTCATTTGCTCTATTTACAGCATGTATGACATTGTCAACCTCGCCATCTGCTCTGTGATAATAAATTCAAGGACACACGGATCCTAGCTGAGCATTACTGAAGTTACACAACAGCAGCAGAATCACCTGTGCTGCTCGGCTCAGCGTGTGTTTTTCAGTTATAAAAGAATAAACTAGCGGTTATGGGTTACTTCTATGAGCGCTTTAAAAGGTCATATGATGCTATTTTAAGGCCATTATTTTGTTTAGTAGGTGTACTAGAATTAGCCACTTTAATGATCAAAACAACTGCAAAAATGCTTCAGTTAGGATGTTTTTACAAAATATAAGTGCACAAAAGTGCAAACTTTTACATTTGATGTTGGTATTTTATTAGAATTTTTTTATTTATTTATATTTATTATCATCTTATTTTTATTTTTATTATTAAGAAACACAGAGTTGAAGGCAAAATTGTTAGCTCTTCTGTGATTTTTTTTTATTTTTATTCTTTTACAAATATTTCCCAAGTGATGTTTAACAGAGCAAGGACACTTTCACACTATTTCCTATAATATATTACATTTGGGATTTTTTTAAAGGTAAGAATCTTACTTTTCATGTAATTTCATGATTACAATTCAAGAGGTCATGATTACGATTCGTGTTATTTTTTTACTTTGCTTTTGTCAATATTTAGGTAAAATAGTATATTATGTTTAAATATAGTATATAGTATAAATCTGTATATAAAATGATAATGTTTTTTAATTTAATTTTTATTAAAAAACATTAATCACCCATTTAAGCAATAAGTCATTTTCAGGCAATTAATTAATACAATTAAATAAAACAAAACAAAATTAAAATAAATATAAATAAATAAATAAACAAACAAACAAACAAACAAACAAATAAATAAATAAATAAATACATAAATACATAAATAGTTAAGTTGAGGTAAGTTAGGTTAAACCTGAATCTTTTGGATTTTTCTTCCAGAGAGCACCAATAATGCTTCTGGAACATGTTCATTGCTAAAAGCACAACCGTGTCTGGCTTTAAAGGTTAATAAATATGAATCTCTCAAAATGCTTACATTGCGTGCAATTACACATATTGTTTACTCCCAAACTAAGTTTATCATTTGTGAATATTCATAGCGAGATTTAGCAATTATCACAAATGACTCACAAAGAGATGACATTGATTAAGTATTCAAAGAAGGTTATTAGCAAGCGTTGTGTGCAATATATTAGTGCGTCACATAGCCTACACAATAAAACACTCTCTGACCTTAAAGAAAGAACTCTTGAGTTGGAGATTATCTTATTAAAATTCCATCGCCGGCGAGCGATACGTTTTTATTTAACTGATCAGATTTTCAATTAAGTTAGTCTGTTTAGCTGTTACTTCACAGTCTAGTCACAAAGTGCTAACGCCACACTCACTTCACACATCATCACTGTGTCTCCGACAGACAGCCATTAAAATCAGGACACTTCTGCCTGACTAAGATAACAAGTGGATTTTGCGTGGAAAGGCTCTCTATGTGTGTGTGTGCGTGTGCGTGTGTGTGCCCAACTGATGCATAATTTGCTGTGTCTCTTTCTGAGACAGAGATTAGGGCACATCAGTGGTCCCGCGCTGCCGACGGTGGAGGAGGAGGCTCTACTTCTCCTTAAAACAGTTTCCTGATCTCAAGTGCAGAGTTCAGCAGTTCTCCAGAGCAGCGCAACACAAAACGGCTTAAATATTCATCGCCGTCACTACAACACACTGCTCTGTGTGTCCTGATATGAGTCCATTTCAGAGACAGAGAGAGAATGCCAAAGAGTTAAACAGTCAATTATGAATTTTGCTGCCAACAGTTCACAACAAAAACAACTGTTCTGCATTGTAATATGATGTAAAGTCGTAAGTTGTTCCTGTGATGACAAAACTAAATTATTAGCAGACACTGTCAAGGTAAAAGTAGAACATTTCTTAATATGATTATTGTTGAAAAGTATCTATTTCCTAAAGTGCCTTGCTCTGTAAAACATAATTTGGGAAATATATATAAAAAAAAAGAAAATAAATCCACATGGGGTTTAATAATTTTGACTTCAACACTATGAACTGTATGTATTTGTTTATTAAACATTTATCATTATTATTATTACTGTTGAAAACAGTTATTCCGCTTAGCATATTTGTGTAAAGTTGGATTAAACAACTGCTTGGATATTTTTTTCTGAATTAAATGAAAATATTATAAGCTGATTCACTGTTTGTTTGACAAATGTTTTTATGTATGTATTGTGTGAACAGTGCTCAGCATAAACGAGTACTCCCCATTTTGAAAAAGAAATATTTTTATCAATTTCTTAGTGAATATATATATGTATATATGTATATGTATATATATATA
>CAIGQW010056824.1:480299-496699 GCA_903798125.1 Danio choprae
AGAAAGAAAGAAAGAAAGAAAGAAAGAAAGAAAGAAAGAAAGAAAGAAAGAAAAAGAATGGAATGACGAAAGAAAGAACAGAAAGAAGGAAGGAAGGAAGAAAGGAGGGTAAGAAAGAAAGAAAGAAAGAAAGGAGGGTAAGAAAGAAAGAAAGAAAGGAGGGTAAGAAAGAAAGAAAGAAAGAAAGAAAGAAAGAAAGAAAGAAAGAAAGAAAGAAAGAAAGAAAGAAAGGTGTAGACAATGAAAAGTGAATGTGATTAAAAGCATTTCTCTAGCTCTTGATTGGATGCAGGGTAAAAGGTGGTATTGCACTAAAATGAGAATGACCTCAGCCATCTAATACAACTTAATGGGTGTAGTCGCTGCCATTGAGATATCCAGCTGGTATTAATAGCTCAATTAAAGAAAGAGTATTGGATTTCTTTTTCAATTGCTACGTTGAAAAGAACATTGATAAGTGCAGAAGCAGCAGGGATTGATTTTTTACTTCTAAAGTCAAGAGATCACAATGGTATTAAACCTTCAGTGAGATGTACAGATCTTTTGGGACTGTTTCTCTCTTAAACTCTGTCTTTGCAACTCATGAAGAGGTTAAAGGCAAGTGAAGACGGTGATATTATGGAAGAGAGGAGTTTAGCAAAAGCTGACACTGCTGTAATGACATTAACAGACCATTTTTTGTCTGTGTTGGGCAAAGTTACTTTTAAAAGTAATATATTACAATCTTAAGCTTAAAAAAACGCAAAAATAACATAACACATACTTACGGAGCCCCAAAAGCGACGTGTAAAAAAAGAAAAAAAATAATAATAAAGACTTTTGAATGCGCACATGATACTACTATATGTCGTGCGCAGGAGATACATATATAGTATCGCATACAGACAACATATACATATATACAGTATATATTCATACAACAGTTCTGTCTGGTTCTTGAATCTGATTGGCTGATAGCTGTGCGATATTCTGCCAGTAACAGCACTCGGCCAGCCTCTTCACCCTTCACCCTTGTATTACTCCACCGACATACAGCAACAAGCAGAGGACACTCTACAGTTTGTCAAATATTGCTGCTGTTGGACGACAAAATGTACTTTTGAGGCTTTTTTAACATGTAGTTGTTTAGATTGCAACTATGCAGTTTATTTATAAGGATAGTGCCTATTTTAAAATATCGGCGGCCATTAGCCTGTCTGAGCAGAGCAAAGACGGTTGACATTGTCCATCCACAAGATGGCGACAAAGACCACATAATAAGCCCTTAGAGGAGGAAAAACCCAGTGTAAACTACAGCTGATCAAATTATTATAAAATTGGTAAGCGACTTTCTAAGTTGACCTCTCTCTTTTCTATGTTGTATGTGCTGTATTTATACTGTAGTAATTGTAGTGTATTGAGTGAGATGGGACTGTTTGAGTTACTTTTTGGTTGGCCATCTGTAGTCTCCTGTTTTCGCTGCAGATTAGTTCAGTAAACAGAAAGAAAGAAGAAATGCCCGGATGTGTTTAGCGTTTTTCCTTATCGCAAACACAACAGCAATCTAGTAGTGATTGTGCTGCTTTTTTGGGGGGTTAATTATTGTGATCTCCCGATTGCAACAGAGAAATACTGTAGACTGTAATACTGTAAGGAGTACATATATATATATACACACAGGATTATAAAAGTTTCATGGCAGTCTTTTGAACACCCCCTTCAAGTATAATTCACACACTGCTTTTGTTTAAAGGGCACCTAGTTTACCCCTTTTTCCAGATTTAATATAAGTCTTTTGTGGCTCCAAAATGTGTCTGTAAAGTTTCAGCTCAAAACATCCATCAGATTATTTATTATACCTTTTAGAAGAATTAGAAGTTTGTCATTTTTTAGCTCTGAGCATCTTGTAGCTGTTTTTGTGGACTGTGCCTTTAATGCTAGTTATCCCCGCCCACCGTTCCCACATGCCTGTCAGTGTGCCTCAATCTCCGCCCTCGGCTGCCTCAGATAACAGACAGACATGAAGGAAGCAGATCTCACTGAATGTTTGTGAGAAATATTATGGTAAGAACTTTCCCAATGATTATTTGATGTATTTGTTGTGGAGTTGCAACGATGAGTCACACACAATGTTGTTACAAAGGTCACGCACACACACACACACACAGACAGCGTGCGAGTTTAGCTTTAGGATACACATTAATATCCACTTCTGTATAAATATCTGTTATTTTAATGTACAAAATAAACCTGATTTAACGTCTACAATCCAGGATTGAAGCGTCTTCTTTTATAATTGTACTGACACGCGGCTGTGGTGTTAAAGTAAAGCTGAAGTAAATCGCTGTAATTCATTACAAACATGGACTGTTTTAAAAACGTGTTAAACTTGTACAACTCACTCTTGATCACATTTGAGGATGATTGATGATCCTAGCGAACAGATCTTTTATTCCCGGTTGCTTTGCACACGTCCTGTCTGGTTGATATGATTATACGCATTACTATAGACATGTTAATACGCAGCTGTCAATCAATTCGGTGGGCGGGAAAACCGCACTCCTACATCAAGTTGTGGTGGGCCTCAAAACTGGAGGGATTTGGATGCTATTTTAACATTAGGAAATTAAAAAAAAGAGACTTATTGTCTTTATATCACCCCAATATGACTGTGGACACACTATACCTACACACAGTTCTGTCCAAACAGCTTAAAACAGATGATTTTCATCATAGGTGCCCATAAACAAAATCTCATTGTAAAAAATTACCAGAATTATTATTAGGGTTACAATGTCATAAGAAACCATACGTGTCATGTCATAATTATAAAGGCGTCATGACAGTCTTATGAACACCCTCTTCAAGTAAAGTGTTACCATTCAGTCTTAATACAGAGAAAAATTGGTGTAAATCAACATCAATGTCATGGAAGCCAAAAAATTCCCATGCAAGCCATATTCCAGGCTTATTATGGCCATAAATTATGAACAACTGCAAAACTAATCAGCATTGTTAATTGCAGAAATTTTTCATGGGTAATGGCTGAAGTGTAGTGTGCTGGCAGTCTCTGATGGATGTGGAGACCTGTAGAGGTGCAACAGGCTGTTATTGCTATGCACTTCTGGGCCATAATAAAGATTGAGCCGCTGCTGTTCTGCACCTGTAAGTGGGAGTGTGGAGGACAAATTGTCAGAGAGGGGCCGTGACGCTGCTTCATGAGCGAGAATCTTGTCCTTCATCCAGCGGTCATGAATAATTCAGCAACGGAGCTCTTCACACACTCCGTCAGCACTTTAATGTGCCTTTACCTGCTTTAGTAACAGCTGGATCTCGGCTTCCCCTTCGCCCCCTTTCTGCCACTCAATTCCCACTGTGCTGCTCAGAGACGTCCGGTGTAAGGAAATTAAATATGTGCATTTGTCCAGGAATGAGAAGACAGTCGCTTACAAAGTGCGCATTTAACAACTATGTGTATGTTTTAATAAATACATTAATGCTAATCTTGTTAGTTGCCAAAAATATACAATACATAATACCTCCATAATATGAAATCAACATTTCCCCCAAAGCATTTTCTGCAATTTATTTGACAATGAAAATGCTTAAAACATGCATTTTGAAACCCATTTTCCAAGGTTTTTAGGCCACCAACATTCCATTGTGGTGTAATTTAATGTTAAAATAATGCATATGTCACGGTTGCAGGTCTGTGCGCACTTCTGGTTATCTGTTTGTTACATGTTTTTTTTTGGTTTTGGTTCCTACGTGTATTTGTTATTGTGCATCAGTGTCAGCTGTTATGGCACGTCATCAGCTATTAGCCTGCCAGCTGTGGGCTGTTAGCGCGGCTATATCTGGACGACGTTCCTTTGTTTCACTGTCACTTCGTTGTATTAGTTCATGTTTCTCTGTCTCTCGTCAGGACTGGTGTGGAACTCTTTCTGGACTGCTGTTGTTCCTGGTCCACAGTTTGACGACACTGCTATTCGGCTGCTTACTACTTTTGCTTTCAGTTTTGTTTGTTCTCCATTTTTGGCTTTGTACTAGCTTGGATATGTATTATTAAATTTTACTTGCAATTGGATTACGTTCTCAGTATCTTCCTTATGACACGTGACAGCACGAACTGACCTTAACTATGGGTCCAGCGAGTGTCTCTCAGTTCACAGAGTTTATCACCCATAACAATGTGAGAATCAATCGACAAGATTAAATCTTCACAGGAAGATACTGCATGCTCATCGACGTCGCCAGCTCCAGAGGCGGTAAGCTGTTCCTCCGAACCTTGCCTTCCTCCTCCGGCTCACTATTCGAGAGAACCACAATTGTATCGATCCTTTTTATCAAAGTGTTCCCTTTATATGGCCCTGCAACCATCTTTGTTCCTCACAGAGCAGGCTAAAGTATCCTGCGTAATCACACTCCTGTCTGGTAAAGGCGCTCTGTGGGGAACCACCATCTGGGAACAGAAGTTTCCTTGTTGTTCATCCTTTGACTTATTTTTGAAGGAACTCAAGAAGGCGTTTGATCATGCTGCTTCCAGAAGAGAGGCAGTGCGAGTCCTTGCAGAGCTCCGTCAGGGGAATCTGATCGTGGTAGAGTACTCCATTGAGTTCCGTACCTTGGCCGCGGAATGCAATAGAACATTTTCTTCACGGGTTGTTGGAACATCTTCAGGACAAGATATATACATTGGATCTTCCTAAGACCTTGGACGGCATCATTGATCTGGCAATCCGGGTGGACGCTAGACTATTGCACAGGGACTCTCCCACCAGATGAGGACATCCTGGTGATCTAACTATGTGTTTGCCTGCACTTCCGGGGATCTCAGAGGTGGGTTACGCAGATCCGGAGCCCATGCAGGTGGGTAGGTCTCGCCTTTCCATGCAGAAGAAGCGTCGACGCAGAAGCGAGGGGCTCTGCCTTTATTGCAGAGGAGTCCAGTAAAAGGACTTCTCTGTCCAGTAAAAGTAGGTAAGAGGTTTCTGATGGGTGAGATTAATTTGAGTAAACCCTCTGCTACTCTTTTGTCCATTACGGTCTGTTAGGCTACTCGGAGCGTTCATGCTCTCATTGATTCTGGGGCAGAGGGTAATTTTATTGATTATAGTTTTGCTTACAGGTTAAAACTTCCGGTTATTTCCCTTCCCAGGCCCATTAGTGTCCAAGACCTTAGCGGTCTCTCTCTTCCAGATATCACCCACTCCACAGGACCCATTAAGATGATAACTTCTGGCAATCATGTTGAGCTAATATTATTTTTTTTACAGACACGAATAAGACTCCTGTGGTCCTGGGGCATTCATGGTTGGTCCTCCACAAACCTCATATTAGTTGGGGCCAGAATGCTGCCTTTTCATGGAGTGAGAAATGTAATAGATCTTGGAAACTTTGAATATTGCGTCCTTCCTTTCGGACTTTCCAACGAAGTCTTCCAAGCACTCGTAAATGAGGTGTTGAGAGACATGCTAGATCAGTTCGTTTATGTCTACCTGGATGACATTGATATTTTCTCGTTCACTCCAGGAACATGTTCAACACGTCAGGCGAGTGCTTCAGAGGTTGCTAGAGAACGGGCTTTATGTCAAGGCAGAGAAATGCATTTTTCATACACAGTCTGTTCCTTTTTTAGGGCACATTGTGTCAGTCGAGGGGGTGCGCGTGGATATAGGGAAGATTCAGGCTGTGGTAAATTGGCCAATCCCAGATTTCTGTAAGGCCCTGCAGAGGTTTCTGGGCTTGGCCAATTTTTACAGGCATTTTATTTGCAATTTTAGCCAGCTCCCAGCTCCTCTGACGTCCTTGACTTCTTCCAAAACTCAGTTCAGGTGGTCGAGGCAAGCTGCGTTCACAAAATCAAAGGGCTGCATTGTTTCCGCCCCTATTCTGGTGGCTCCTGATCCTTCACGGCAGTTTGTGGTGGAGGTTGACGCGTCAGAGATCGGGGTCGGGGCTGAACGTAATTACTACATTGGTAATAGGGAGTTGTTGGCTGTCAAACTGGCAAGAGTGGCATCATTGGCGTCATTGGAAGAGTGGTGTCATTGGCTGGAGGGTTCGGGGGTTCCCTTTATCATTTGGACCGATCATAAGAACCTTGAATATATCAAGTCCGCCAAACGGCTAAGCTCTAGGCAGGCTCGGTGGGGGGTTATTTTTCGGACGGTTCAATTTCACCATTTCTTATCAACCGGGTTCCAAGAACATCAAACCCGATGCGTTATCCCGTCTTTTTGATTGTTCCGAGCGCATTACGCATTCACTCGAACCCATTGTTCCACAGGGGATTTGTATTTCTGCTGTAACATGGTCTAGGGTTCGCACTGCCTTGGAAGGGGTAACGCCTCCGCCCAGATGCCCACAGAGTCGATTGTTTGTGCCAGAGGAGATTCGGTCTGACGTCATTTGATGGGGACACTCTTCCAAAGTGGCTTGTCATCAGGGGGTGAGTCATACTTTATGTTTGGTTAAACAGTGATTCTGGTGGCCAGCTATGGCTCGGGACATATGTGGGTTTGCTTTGGCGCGCTCTATTTGTGCGGTTTTCTCCAAGACTTCCAATCGTTCTCCCACTTGGCTCCTTCAGCCGCTGTCAGTGCCTTCGAAACCCTGGTCTCACATTTCGCTAGATTTTGTCACCGGTCTCCCGCCATCTGGTGGCAACATGATCGTTTTGATCGTTGTGGACCGGTTTTCAAAGGCTACTCATTTTATTCCTCTGCCCAAATTACCCTCAGCCAGAGAGACAGCGGTTGCTGTCATTAATCACGTCTTTCGCATTCAAGGCCTCCCAACGGACGTGGTTTCCAACAGGGCGCCTGAGTTTTTTGTCAAATTTTGGACAGAATTCTGTCATTTATTGGGGGGTGACTGTTAGTCTTTCTTCTGGTTTCCATCCTCAAAGTAACGAACAAACAAAGAGGGCCAACCAAGACCTCGAGCATGTGTTGTGTTGTTTGGTACACCAGAGTCTCTCCTTCTGGAGCCAACAGCTCCTACGGGTGGAGTACGCACACAATTCATTACCAGTGTCGGCCATGGGCCTATCTCCATTTGATTGTAGCCTAAGATATCAGCCACCTGTTTTTCCCAGTCTGGAGCCTGAAGTCGCAGTTTCCTCCGCCCACGCCTTTGTCCAGAGGTGCCGACGCACTTGGAATAGGGCCAGACAGACCCTTCTCCAAGTGGGGGCGCGCACCAAGGCTAAAGCCGATCGCCACCGGTCTAAGCCTCCTGTCTATGTCGACGGTCAAAAAGTGTGGTTTTCATCTAATAATATTCCTCTGCGCTCCGTATGTAATAACCTCGCACCTAAATTTATTGGCCCATTCACTGTCATCAAAACCATTACTCCGGTGGCAGTCTGCCTCAAACTTCCTCCAACATACAGGAGAATTCATCCCGTGTTTCATGTTTCCAAATTAAAGCCCGTTTTTCATACGGTCATTAATCCGCCAACTCTGGTCTTCTTCCTTATGACATGTGACAGCATAAAAGTGCATAGAAATACATCCACTCCTAGGTTAATTAAAAACTCTTTTTTTGTTGACAACAAAGTTTGTATAAAAGATTTTACTCAAATAAAATAATTACTCAAAACTAATTTAAATCAAAAGTAAAATTATGTTAATGACCCAGTATAATGATAATGTGTATAAGTTTCATACCAGCAGCTATTAGAGAGTTAAATAAGGCATAATATAATAAGGCATTTTTTTTTTTCCAAGACTGGACACTTGAAGACTTGTGTTTTGTGCGTCTTATGTTTTCATGGAGCCAGTTTGTTGTTGTTACTATATGTAAGTTTTTATATGGCACTGTGTCATGAATGAGGACTCTTGACTGCAAAACAAATCAACCTTTTGGTATAAATAAAGTAACCTAACCTAACCTATAAACACATAAAGAAATACTGTTACAATATATATATACCAATAATAATCTTAACATGTGGGGGAGTAGACATACAAATCCCAGATAGCAGCATAATGTGTGATGTCAATAAAGTTACTAATTCTGTATGTATGCATACAATGTATATAACTGACTAATTAAATCACAAAGGCTAGTAGAAAATGAAATATTTTTACATTTTAATGATGTAATGTAGAAGTGGCAGATACATTAATCTGGCACATATTTGAAGATTTGAAGCTAATGTTAATACTTCCACCTACAGAGACCATGCCTATAAATAACATGAACCAAAAACACAAAATGAATATACATTTTTAATTTTTGGACATGTACTGTAAGCAGTCAACCAATCACAACCAACTGGGCCATCTGACCAATTAGAGCTGAGTAGACTGAAAATTTTAGTAGCTGAAATTAGTTTTAAATAAATACTTCGAGACCCTTTTATGTTTTATGTTCACTCAAATGAAAAAGTACTATGGTCATTTGTAGTAAAAACTAGTGTTTTGAACCATACTATAGTAAAGTACTTCAATTAATCTGTCAGTAATTCTATGCTGCTGTGGTAATACAACTATAGTGATCTAAACAGATCACCCAATCTTAGATTTTCTATAAATAGGGTATATTAAACTACAACACACCACAGTATTGTTGTAAAAACTAACATATACTGGCGTATTCATTACAGTTTATCCGGTCACTACAGTTAATACTACACTGTAAACCCTAATAAATTGATGCTACTCAAATGATTTGAGGAAAGTTATTCCCTCAGTTCATTTGAGTAATGGGAAATCAACAACTCAATTAATTGAGTTGACCAAATGTGATCTCTTCATTGATTTTACTTAAATGTTTAAGTACAGATAACGTATGGCTTAAACGGCTACATTTTCAGCTTATATATTCTTGTATTAAATAATTTCTGAATCATTAAAACATTTTTTTCCCATATCAACCACTTTATTACGCTTATACTGCATTTACAGTACTTTACAATGCTTATAAAAATAAGTTTCTATTTTGTAACAGCAAGCTCACATTGGCAACAATAACAACAGTGGGGTTTACAGTGTACAGTGTGCTTTAGCATTCATTAACAACATTTAGTAAATAATAAAATACGCAGATTAAAATACACTTTACTGTATGGTTCAAAACCACTACAGCATCTCATGTGGCCAAAGAATATACTGTAGTGATGGTGCATTGGATATAATGAGAATTCAAGTGTTTGGACCTTGAATGCATGCAAAATGATTGTATGAGACCTCCAAACAAAATAATGAAGCTTTACATAGCATAAGGCACTGTAGTGATAGTGATTTGACCTTTGTTTTCAGCACTCACCCCTTTTCCACCAAGCCTTTGCCAGTGCTGCAGGTTCTATATAGATATTCATCAACCTCTCAACGCTGCATCTGTGTTTACCACAATCAACATGTAATGAGAAACACACTTTTGTAAACACCCTTAACAATTTAAGAAATCTGAGAGCTCTGCTTAAAACAAATATTTTCAAATGCTGTATGCATCTATATCCCCAGGTAATCCCCGCTAAGGGAAAGTTGAGGAGTCGGCAACACACTGTCACTTCGACTCTGTTTCTCAGGCTCGTGGGAAATCAAAGACGAGAAAGCAAGACAGAGACAGAGAGGAAGCTGGAGCAGGAGAGGGGAAGGCAGAGAGGAAAAATGATCACACTAAACAAACAAATTTGCCACATTCGTGCGAAAGCGGCAAATGCTTTCTTTCCACTATCACAGAAGTTCTGCATTACTTCAAGGGTTAGTTACATTTTTAACATTGACACACTATGGTAGTGGTATATTTCTTTTTCTTTTTTTGGACAATAAATACATAAATAAATAAATACTGTTCAAGTTCAAGTACATCCATGCTCGTTTAAAAAATTGAAAAGATGCAAGACTGTCAAAGAATGGTTCCATGTGACTCATCCCATGTGTTCTGGAAGTATACAATAGGGTTTAATGAGAAACATTAAATTCCGTGTACTAAATAAAATCCTGACCTTGACTTTTAGTTTTCATGCATGGCTGTGCTTTCAAGAAACTCTATTAGGGCTGTAATTCACGCCGACTTACCCAGAAAAGGCACACAAATGTACCGTTCTGATAAATCAATATTAATAAAAAAAAATAGAAATCCCCTCCAAAACAAAGTATCCATCTAGTTTCTTCATGGAGTTTAACCTCTAAGTCAATTGTATGTTGAAGTTTTTGCAGTTTCAGAAAAATGTCTGAAGCATGCATTTCCAATAAGCCTGTGTTGCGAACTACAGTTCAATAAAGTATCAACAAAGCTAAAAAATAAATAAATAAATAAAAAATACACATTCCATTTTATTTTGTGATGTATTGCTATTTACCTTCAGGGTTGGGAACCTGGGATTGTTCGTTTTTAAATGTATAGACCATTTCAATGTGGTCATGTCATTGGCCCATGAACAATTCCTGCTTGTTATCAAACTTCTTCATAGTTGTAACAAGAGGCAATTCAATCATAACTTAATGTTAAAACAGCTACCATAACATTATTTATCAATGTGTGGCTCTTTTTGGATTCTCGGAAGCTATAGAAATTAAAAATGTAAAGCAGGAAATGCGTTGGAACCATTGTTTTTGTTTACATCCCTCAAAATGGTCTATATTAAATGTGCTGTTGCTCGGGAAAGCAACACAATTTGAGAGTTTTGGTAAATTGCACTTTTTTGGCAGAACTAAATGGAAAGATCATTAAACTTTTTTTATTATTACACCATCCTGTAGGAAGGTTCACACACACTGCTCTTAATGCATTTTGTTTCTTTCTTGAACATCTGTATTGTTAAATTTGTGCATAATTCCCTCAGTGGTCCTTAATGTATATATAAATAGATGGATCTCAAAATCACACAGCCTGTGCTCCAAATGGTCAAATAAGCAGAAGATGCTGGTGAATGGAATAATAAGTTACATGTATTCCATTAGTCCCAAAACCTTTTCATCTTGAGTTCTTACAACTTTATAGCCATTCATGCAGTTTCATAAATGTTTCCTCCAGGGCCGAGTTTGGACACTCCTGGACTAAGCCGGAAAGAAAATTAATGAATGAATTCATTCATTCATTAATTTTAATTTCGGCTTAGTCCCTTTATTAATCTGGGGTCACCACAGCGGAATGAACCGCCAACTTATCAAGCATATGTTTTATGCAGCTGATGCCCTTCCAGCTGCAACCCATCACTGGGAAACACCCATACACACTCATTCACACACATACACTATGGACAATTTAGCTTACCCAATTCACCTGTACTGCATGTCTTTGGAATTGTGGGCAGAAACCCCCGCAAACACCATGAGAACATGCAAACTCCACACAGAAATGCCAACTGACCCAGCCAGGGCTCGAACCAGCAACCTTCTTGCTGTGAGGCGATTGTGCTACCCACTGCGCCACCATGCTGCCCGATTGAATGAATAATATAATTTAATATAATATAATATAATATAATATAACATAATATAATATAATATAATATAATATAACATAATATAATATAATGTAATATAACATAATATAATATATTATAATGTAATATAATATAATATAACATAATATAATGTCTCACCGGCTTTAGTCACCATCAAGACTTCATAAACAGCTTGATCATTACTCTAAATGTGTCTGCCTATTAAAATGCTCCTCCTGAGTTTGTATCTCAGGGAGAGGCTGTAATTGGGAAGAACTGTTTAAATAAACAAACATTTGCGCTGCTGTTAATATCAGTCAACCTTAATTTAGTTTCCTGTGATGAGTCTGAGTCAGAGTTGGGCTAGAAGGGAAATCTCTGCTCCGCCAAAAACATCCCTCTTTCAGATGCCCAGAGTGCTGGACATTTTAATCAGGTTCACTTCAGGTTACACTCTAAACTAATCAGTCTTACTGCATGCAACGTGTAATTTGGTTAATTGTGTTATTTGGCAGTGCATCCACCAGCTGGGAAAAGCACACTGAAAATGTCAAGATGCTGAATCTTAAAGGAGCACGCAGGACAATCAACAGACAAATCTCTTTACATTCTGATGTATCAATAAAAGCGCAAAGCATCAAATATTTTGAAATGGAACTTTAAACAAACCTTGAGAGATTAATAAAAAAGCTAATCATTTTGCTGGTATTTATTTGTCTAAAAGCTTAAATTAAATCCTTAAAATGTAAATCAATGAGTATAGGAATATCAGTTACAGTATATCTTACAATATTATGTCTCAGTAGAATATTTTAATTTAATTTTACAATCATTATGTAATACAGTGTATTTATAATGGTTGAGCTAAACATTCCTCAACACCCTTGATGTGTTGTATTTAATACATACAATTTAACTTAACCCTCTACCGCATGGTGTTGCCATATGGCAACATGGTATTTATGTATATTTCCCTGCCACTGTTTCTTTAAGACCAACGTTCTAATGTATTTTTGTTGGAAAGAGAAGACCTTAGTTTAGCCAATGATGTGCTTTGGTTAAGTCACATGACAGGGTTTTTCTGTGCAACGTAATTTTTTTTTTATGCAAATGAAAAAGTTAATAAAAAGGACCAACTCATGTCAGATCCACACAAAAAAAAAAAATAAATAATAATAATAATAATAATAATAAATCGGAGAAATCAGCTCCAGTAGGTTATGATGACGTATTCACAACTCAAAAAAGTTTTTAGCAATTTAGTTTTTTGTAAATTGATCAAATGTATGCGTTGCCAAATGGCAACACTGTGCAATAGTGGAATGTGCAATAGGTTAGCTAACTAGCAAGGTCAGCTGTGATCTTTTAAGTTGTAACAATAACAACATGATTGCTAGTAATATAATGTTGATTAGTCATATGTTAATAGCATTTGCATTATGGATAAAATCAAATTTTAATGGCAATACTTTTGATTAGATTTAAATACAGGGAACAGTGTATTAGTGAAGACCAACATGTTCTATGGTAAACCAAAGAAGAAAAGGACAGAACTAGCTCTAGATGAAAGTGAGGATGAGATGGGTTTTAGGTAAGTTAGCTCAGAGGCAGATAAGACAGGCGTAGTATAGTAAACACTGTTAGCTAGTAGCTACATTATTCTGATGCATCTGGATATATTAGACTTGTTATTTATTTGTTATAATATTTATTGGAGGAAATATTTATACATACTCTATGTTGTATACATGATAATCCAATTTTATATTTGTTTTCATTAATATTCAGCAAAAAAAAGAATGGAATAAATAAAAGCTGTTGGAATAACAGTTGTTGGAAAGTATGTATAAGGTGTCATTTATAAGTTCTGTGTTAATGCTTATAATACTGCAACACCAATTAAATCAAAACAAATAACATTTCAAACAACAAAATTATTAATTATAAGGAAAGCACTTCAAGTTAAGCCATTCTAAGAAAAGAAAAACAGTTAAAAAAAATTTTATAGATCTATCACACGTGCTTCACAGGCAAGGATATTGTGGCTACTAAGATTGCACCTAACAATTTATAGGATCATCAAGAACTTCAAGGAAAGAGGTTCAATTCTTGTTAAGAAGGCTTTAGGGTGTCCAAGAATGTCCAGCAAGCGCCAGGATCCTAAAGAGGATTTAGCTTCGGGATCAGAGTGCCACCAGTGCCGGGCTTGCTCAGGAATGGCAGCAGGCAGGTGTGAGCACATCTGTATGCACAGTGAGGCAAAGACTTTTGGAAGATGGCCTGGTGTCAAGAAGGGCAGCAAAGAAGCCATTTCTCTCCAAAAAAACATCAGGGACAGATTGATCTTCTGCAAAAAGTATGGCGAATGAACTACTGAGGACTGGGGCAAAGTCATATTCTCCGATGAATCCCCTTTCCGATTGTTTGGGGCATCTGGAAAAAGGCTTGTTGAGGAAAATGTGAGCGCTACCATCAGTCCTGTGTCATGCCAACAGTAAAGCATACTGAGACTATTCATGTGTGGGGTTGCTTCTCATACAAGGGAGTGGGCTCACTCATAGTTTTGCCCAAAAACACAGCCATGAATAAAGAATGGTACCAAAACACAACGTCTTCCAACAGCAACGTCTTCCAACAATCCAACAACAGTTTGGTGAAGAACAATGCATTTTCCAGCACGATGGAGCACTGTGCCATAAGGCAAAAGTGATATCTATGTAGCTCTGGGACCAAAAATTTGAATCTTTGAGTCCATGGCCTGAAAACTCCCCAGATCATAATCTCATTGAAAACTTGTGGGCAATCCTCAAGAGGTAGGTGGACAAACAAAAACTCACTAATTCTGACAAACTCCAAGAAGTGATAATGAAAGAATGGGTTGCTATCAGTCAGGATTTGGCCCAGATTGAGAGCATGCCCAGTCGAATTGCAGAGGTCCTGAAAGAGAAGGGCCAACACTGCAAATACTGACTCTTTGCATAAATGTCATGTAATTGTCGATAAAAGCCTTTGAAACGTATGAAGTGCTTGTAATTATATTTCAGTACATCACAGAAACAATTGAAACAAAGATCTAAAAGCAGTTTAGCAGCAAACTTTGTCAAAATGAATATTTGTGTCATTCTCAAATCTTTTGACCATGACTGTTTATATATATGAGTTTCATTAAGGCTCATTTGAATTTATATAGCAAACCTATGTTTCTTCAGTTCAGAAAATGTTCATCTTGAAACGACAAGGTTACCTCAACATTCCTAATTCAATATGCATTTACTTGAGAAGTAAAACTACTTAAGATATTAATTCTAACATTTACATTTGATTTACAAAAGTTGTTTGAAATATTAAACACTTAACCTGTTCATAGTTTTTGGGTTAAATACTGAAAAGCCAAATCACTAACTCCTTTTCCTTTGCCTTATTGGTAAAGTAATTCCTCTTGATCCCAGGTTATGTATATTACACATTTGTCCTCTCAACTTTAAAGATTGTAGTTAATTCTGTGTTTGCTGGAAGCTAAACATGTTCATGTTGTTAGAAAATGAAGACAGTCCTGGTGTATTTTAGTGGATAAAGAGATGACCTCTTGCCTTGCCCTATAAAAGATTACTTATTTTTTGAATAACAAAATTTCTGTATTTTAGTCCATTTGGAAAGTGTTTTATGACTTTTGGAGAGTCTAGATAGTAACTCTTTTGTTGATTTTGACATTGAAAGATAACTATGTCAGTGCTGAATTATTATTTTATATTTTTATTTATTTATTTGTTTGTTTTTACGTGTATTGAGTTATTTTGTATGTTCAATTATATATTATTTTTGTTGCATTTTTTGTTAAACTATACAGATTCAAAAAATTAAACCGTTGTCTTGTATGACAATGTTTGAAGATAAAAAATAGTTTAAAAAAACACTTTACTAGTATTTATTATGCTTAGTTGAATTTGTATATCAAATTGTGTACAAAATGTGATGTTTCATCTTTCACCTATATTGGCTTAGTTTTTATTTCTTTTCTATGTGTTGTTACCAAGGACATTTACAAGTTTTGTAATACCTCAATTTACAACCTTCCAGGTCGCCAGCAATTTGCACTGAGGCGAACCAAAGTTTTAGCTCTTTAATCGTACCAAATATGATTACTCTGGTTTCTCTTCTGACATGATAAATTACAGTGAAAAGCCATTTCGCTCTCATTAGATTAATTGACGAGGCACTGACATGCATCATTAGAGCGATGCTGACAGCAAACAAGAGCTACAGTACAACACACAACAAGACTCACTGCGAATATAGATTTACAGCAGCTGGTTGCATACAGACTCAATATTTATGAAAACATTTGGATGCTAAAAATTTGGATGCAGAATCTGATTGAAGGACTGCATCTCTGAGTGCCAACCCAGTAACTAACGGATCTCGAATCAATCCCGGTGCTTGCCATCTAATGGATAATCCCATATTTCTCCAGGGATGATAGAAGAATGCAGAAGTGCAGATAGAGCCGAAATAGACATGCATCTGTCCCACAGCACAAGCTAAAGAGGCTTTTAGTTGTTTCCTGGAGTTTGAGATCAGCATAGTTCATCACACCTCCAGATTTCAGCTCTAATTTCACAGTCCACACCTCCTGAAAGCAGAACCTAGAACGCAATGATCCAAGAAGCCTCTCAAAGTATTGCAGTTACATAGATTGCTTTTCACAAAGGGTGAGTGAGATTCTTAAGGGTGCATTGTGAAAAGAAAGAAAGAAAGAAAGAAAGAAAGAAAGAAAGAAAGAAAGAAAGGATGAATGGATGGGGAACTGAAAGTATGTTAATGAAAGTAATGGAAGTCTTGATAATTACTTTTTTTCTAGATACCATTTTTAATAATAAAGAAAACACTAAACCATCATTCAAAATATATATAGAAATATCAAGAACACGTTGCATAAATCAAAACTGATATTAAAGACTATGATTTAAAGCACCGATATTGTGTTAAAAATAGTTTTACTAAGAAATCTGAATTTCTAACA
>CAIGQW010056824.1:497099-507995 GCA_903798125.1 Danio choprae
CACACACACACACACACACACACAGTACGTATATCTCAACCAGCTTTACCATCATTTGATGTTTGAGTAACTCTAACTCAAGCTTCCTAAAGGCTGATACTTAAAAGCAAGAAGTATTCATGTCTAAAACATATTTTTTATGCTTATGTTTTAGGAGGACATATTTCTAACTATGCAAAGCAAGAACAAGGTCATATGTAGTGATTAAAATGTAGCATGCCAGGAAAAATATGCAAATCAATGTGTTGCATGAACAGCAGGAATATATAAATGCCTCATAGAAACGATGTATGCACTGAGACCACCTTTTAAACATTTACAGTATGAACATTTTTCCTTAGGTATGGGATTTTCTTGTGTATTGCAATTTTTAAAACTCAAGCACTTGTTTCTGTGAACAATTAACTAGTAAACTGTTAGAGTGCCTTGGTAAAATAAATACAATATAATTCCACTTCATAATAAGAACTTGCAAGTGTTGTAAATGCAGTAGTTTAATCATTGTAGATCTTCAATACCAGGTATGTTTGATTTTTTTTCAGTCACTTTTATAATTCTGAATGACTTATTACAGTCAAATCCCCTCTAACTCTACAAACTGTAGTCTATCATTTATGATCAGCAACATTATACAGCCTCGATAATTAAAGCTTTGTGGAAAAACTTTTGTACACACTCTACTTCATGCGTTTTGTCATATGATTAGCAATTTATCTAATATATATATTAATCAATTCATATTTATATTTATACAGGTAAAGATATTTAATTTAACTAACAAAGCCCAGCTTCGAGTTTGTACGTTTTCCAAAGTTACAAACTACTCTTCATTTACAATGGCCACAATTTAAGTGTTGGAAAATTGCATTGTCTATAATTCAAAATGACTATTGCATGATGAAAGGTTTTTTTCTCTGTTTGCCTACATATAGGACATTTTTTACTAGCCTAAATGTATATGTGCAAACTTTCATACCCAATTATTATTATTATTATTATTATTATTATTATTATTATTATTATTATTACACTTAATGTAATAAGACACTATATGGTGAACAACAAATGTAATCTGCACTCAATAATTTATTCAATGTACAGCAGAGATGAGGAGACAAACATTTTGGCTATGAGCCTTGTTTGTCTCTTTGTCTCAGCTGTACATATAGTAAATTATTGAGCGCAGAGTATTTTTGTTATTCGTCATTTGAAGAAATTTGGTCACAATGTCAAACCTACCTCCTGGAAGAGCACAACATTTCATATTTGATTAAATAACAGACTCAACAAATATCAACATAGTCCATTTTTTCACTGTAGAAAGCAGAAGCAGTTGAGGTGGCATTTAATGAAGTTTAAATAGCATGAGGGCCTCACAGTGGCGCAGTGGGTAGCACGTTCGCCTCACAGCAAGAAGTCGCTGGTTCGAGCCTCGGCTGGGTCAGTTGGCGTTTCTGTGTGGAGTTTGCATGTTCTCCCTGTGTTGGCGTGGGTTTCCTCCGGGTGCTCCGGTTTCCCCCACAAGTCCAAAGACATGCGGTACAGGTGAATTGGGTAGACTAAATTGTCCGTAGTGTATGAGTGTGAATGGGTGTGTATGGATGTTTCCCAGAGATGGGTTGCAGCTGGAAGGGCATCCGCTGCGTAAAACATATGCTGGATAAGTTGGCGGTTCATTCCGCTGTGGCGACCCCAGATTAATAAAGGGACTAAGCCGAAAAGAAAATGAATGAATGAATAAATAGCATGAATTAATTTACATAAAGCAAAATTACAGATGCAGACATTATGCTATTAACTCAGTGGTTTAAATAATTTTCATTATATAAATATGAAATGTGAGGGAAAAATGCATTGATCATTTATAATATGAAAGTAATCTGTGACTCTGTGTAGGAGTGAGTCATTCAATCTATTCATCCAGACTGCTGAATCATTCAAGAAGAAAGTGAACTCCTGTCTTTATGTATCACTGACTCACCAGATTTAAAAACTGCGGAATCATTCAGTAACAAAATGTTGTTACTCAAGCATGTATATATTTTTTCTGCTGTGAACTTTAATAGAGTTCTTTAATAAAGGTTACAGTTGAAGACCCATTTGTTCAGTTTAGCATTTAACGTACTCTAAGAAAAGCTTGTTGTGTTTTTTTATTATCTGATGTTTGCACACTGCTGTGCATGCCATTTGTATTTTACAAATGGCATATTTTACATTTCTATGTCACTTTGAGGCAATTTAACTTGCAGTTAAATGTGCTATATAGCTATAAGTTTAAATAGCCCAAATTCATTTACATTTAGCAAAATTACTGCTACATACATTATGCTTATATTAACTCAGTGTTTTAAATCATTTTCATTATACAAATATGAAATGAGGAAAAAAAATCATTGATCATTTATAAAACGAAAGTAATCTGTGACTCTGTTTAGGAGTAAGTAATTCAATTTATTCATCCAGAACAAAGTGAACTAAAGTAAAGTTTTGTTTTTTTTATATAGCACCTTTCACAGACATTAAGTCACAAAGTGCTTTGCAATAAAAGAACACCGGAAAACAGGTAAAGGAAAATATAATAATGAATAAAAAAACATTTTAAAACAAGTTAAAAATCCAAGAACAGAAACCCCAATGTAAAACCAGCTCACCATACTGTTAATTAAAAGCTTGACCAAAAAGACGTGTCTTTAAATGTTTGTTAAAAAAGTTCAACAGGTCCCAGAGTTCTCAGTGCTAGATAGAGTTCATAAAGATTTTTAGGTCACAGTTGAAGAAATCGTTGTTTAGTTTAGCATTTGTCGTACTCAAAGAAAAGCTTGTTGTGGAATTACTTATTTTATTTAAAGTTTGTACATTGTTGTCCATTCCATTTGCATATTTTACATCTCTATGTCTTATCTGAAGCGCTTTGGGCAATTCAACTTGCAGTTAAATGTGCTATGTAATTAAAGTTGAAGTTGAAAAAGTGAACTTCACATTTTCATTAATGAAACAGACACATTCCAGCCTGATCTCACGAGGTAACCATTTTATATTTTGTCAGTTTAGTGGCTAATTTGTGCGAATTTGTAAGAGTTCAGTTGTACATAAATGTAAGATTTTTAAAAGGAGGCGTGGTACCAAACCTCACCCGTAAACCCAAATGTCATTGGGGGATGAGCTAATCATACTATAATATACGAATGAGATCGTACAAATTTATACAAATTAGCCACTAGGACTAGAGGAAAGTCCTTACCCCAGGTGGAAGAGTTCAAGTATCTTGGGGTGTTGTTCATGAGTGAGGGAAGGATGGAATATGAGATTTACAGGTGGTTCGGTGTAGGGGCAGCAGTAATGCAGTCGATGTTCCAGTTCGTTGTGGTAAAGGAGGAGCTGAGCCAAAAAGCAAAGCTCTCGATTTACTAATCAATCTACGTTCCTACTCTTACCTATGGTCATGAGCTTTGGGTCATGACCAAAAGGACAAGATCTTGGATACAAGCGGCTTAAATGAGTTTCCTTTGCAGGGTGGCAGGGTGCATCCTTATAGATAGGGTGAGGAGCTCTGTCACCCGGAAGGAGCTCGAAGTAAAGCCGCTGCTCCTCCACATCGAGAGAAGTCAGCTGAGGTGGCTCAAGCATCTGTTGCCTACCTATAGGGAGGTGTTCCAGGCATGTCCCACCAGGAGGAGGCCTCGGGGAAGACCCAGGACACCCTGGAGGGACTATGTCTCTCGGCTGGCCTGGGAATGCCTTGGGATCCCCCGGAGGAGCTGGAGGAAGTGTCTGGGGAGAGGGAAGTCTGGGGTTCTATCTTAAGACTGCTGCCCCCTCAACCCAACCCCGGAAAAGTGGATGAAAATGAATGAATGAATGAATGAATGAATGAATGAATGAATGAATGAATGAATAGCCACTAAATCAAAAAGTTATGAATTGGCATGAGATAACGTCGGAAATTCACATATTTTTGTTAATCTTGTTGCAATCTTTATATTGAGCGCCAGATTTCAGTCTCTTTCTCCGTGAAATATCTCTTCTTATAGTCAAAGGAATCACTGCTCAGCGTAAATGTCTGACATTGTTTTTATGCACAAGGAACATGTATAGCCTTTGGGCACTGACTACTGACCTTTCTGCGAAATTCTAGCAGTGGATAAAACAATATCATCTTATGTCAACCTTTATGGCTGATATAATACCAAGAAAATCTATTTGATAATCTTTTTACAGTCGACTCCAACATTCCAGTAGACATAAATAAGCTTTCCTCAAACCCAGATTAAAAAAAGGGAAGAGAGAGTGTCCACGCTGCCCCTTGGACCAGAATATTCGTTCAGGTAAAATGGAGTCATCCGTCAATCTGAAAAGGTCATTGGCTGTGGCACCATGACAAGCCCTTTCCAGATAATCCATTAATCTCCAAATTTAAATTGTCATTCTTCATCCTTATTACAGCGGGGTCCGGTTACCAGGCTGTCGCCGACCCTCCTCATTTCCATATACTAGCCTCATCTTCAAAAGGCTTCTACTGAGAGGATTAAAGATGACACAAGGAAAATAAGAGAAATGGATGATGGAAATAAAGGATGAGGAGATGAGAATGAAATGAAGAATTACATTGAAACTTTGTCTCTTTGTCAAAATCCAGTGAGCTGCTTCAGAGGCTGTATTAAGGGTACACCGCAGTCACATTTACCATTGCCTGGCAACATTTTACAGCCAAATCCAGACATTACACCTGTTTATGTTAGGATGAGAAAGTTTATCATGTGGATTTCAGACTTCATGTTTTAAGTCTGTGTGAACCAGACGTTGCTGAGACTTTTATTTTTGTATGTTGATGTACTGGGCGACACGGTGGCTCAGTGGTTAGCACTGTCGCCTCACAGCAAAAAGGTCACTGGTTCGAGTCCCAGCTGGGTCAGTTGGCATTTCGGTGTGGAGTTTGCATGTTCTCTCCATATTTGCGTGGGTTTCCTACAGGTGCTCCGGTTTCCACCACAGTCCAAAGATATGCGTTATAGGTGAATTGAATGAACTAAATTAGCTGTAGTGTATGGGTGTGAATGAATGTGTATGGATGTTTCCCAGTACTGGGTTGCAGCTGGAAGAACATCCGCTGTGTAAAACATATGCTGGATAAGTTGACAGTGGAAGTTCATTCCACTGTGGCGACCCCTGATGAATAAAGGGACTAAGCTGAAGAAAAATAAATCAATGAATGTTGATGTACTTCCAATTGAAATGCAATATTTAGTAGGGGGCAGGGCTTTATTTTTTCTCTCACAGCAAAGTAACAGTAAGAGGCAAGAGTAGTGTTACCGAAATTATCAAACTGACATCAACAGAAGAAGCGCTAGTTCAAACGCGGAAGCAAATGGTCAGACTTTAATTGAAGATTACCAAAACAAACATTTGTTTCCAGTGGATTAACTTGCACAGATTAATTGTTCAACCTAAAAAATAATAATGTGTGCTAGCCAAATAAACATTGTAAATTTGGATTTCACACAGACTTTAAGGTCAGAGCACATGAAACATCCAAATGTGCAAATGGTTACATGGATTTGTTAAACTGGCCAACAGAAAGCTGCTTGGTTTGGAAATGACGTCTTTGTGAGATGTGCTTAATCTGATACTGTATATTCTGCATTCTGTATGTTAAATGAACATTTCATCAAGAGATTACATTTACTCAGCATTTACTCACTGATTAGTGATAGCAGATCTTTATCAGAGTTTTTTTATTTTTTTTATTTTTTGTAGAACACAAAATAATGTACTTTAAATAATTGGGGGGCTGGGGGGGGGTAGCTATTGAAATTCATAGGAGGAAAACAAATACTATGGAAGTCAATAGCTACCAGTTTACAATTTTTTTTTCAAAATATCTGAATTTGTGTTCAACAATGAAATTCCAGCAGGTTTGAAAGAAGAATTTTCATTTTTGGTTGAACTAACCCTTTAAAGCTGTTTTACCTCTGTTTTACCCTATTTAAATGGCAAACATGGTCTCTGATTAATCTAGATTAATCGCACATGTAAAATACAGGATTTAACTGTAAATATGCTGTGTTCTAGTTTAAGGAACATTTTATTATTATTAGGTTTTATTATCCTCTAGTTTTATTATCTTGTTATTCTTATTATTTGTAGGTTGCCTAAAGTGAATAAGTGCAGATATCAGTTGTACTGTTGTTATATGCTGTTACACCATAGGTAGTTTTGGTCACTTAGGCATGACTTCTGCAAACTGACCCATTTTTTAAGATGTTTCATTGTCGTACAGTTCATGTAACAATAGTTCCCATTGATGGTGTGGTCTGATCTTCAACAACATTGACAAAGTTACTTCAAACTCGTTGAGCTTCGGTGGGAAAACAGTTCATCACTACATTATAATAAAACAATTTTGGTTTAACCCAAAAGTACATCTGAAAGTCTTTTATAAAAGAAATTGCCATTCATTACACATGCTGTGTCTTGATTCATTATATTATCATATCATTCATTAGGCAATGATATGGCTAGAATAAAACCTTATCAATCAATATACACTGTAAAAAAAATCTGTACAATTTATGGTAAAAAAATTGCAGTTGTGATTGCCAGTTTAATAAATTAATAAAATTCTGTAATTTACCGCAAAATTAAGAAATTACTTACCAATTTTTTTAACAGTGAAAAACTGGCAACCACAGCTGTCGTTTTTTTACCGTAAATAGTACATATTCTTTTACAGTGTATATATAAACATGATTGATCAGAGTCCAAGTCCATCAACCCCTGCTGTACTGACCTTATAATGTGATGTAGAAGTGCGTTCGTTTTTGCAATTGTTTTAGAACTTCCGATTCAGTCGCCTATGGGAGAAATTACTAGGAATAATAAACGGCAGAAAACAGGCAACCAACTTGCTCTGCAAACAAGTGTGTTCATGACTATACAGACAAAGTAGAATAATATAAAAAGTAAACATCAGTTTGCAACATCAAGCAGCACAAAAGAATGTTTTTAACATCTAAAATTCAATGACAGTGAATGAGACCGTGAGTCTCTAGCCAAAAAGCTTCTTTTAATGGTTGCAGCCGCTCGTACATGAAGAACAAGGTCAATGCCTCTTCATTTCTTTACATGTTCTTTGATTGTATGTATTATGCACTCAGGAAGACCCAGAAACCCCGTAACTCATTGTAGGCATAGCTTATACCTTACCGTAATACACCTAGAACACAGATTTCCATAAAAACTCAACAATGTTGGGGAAGGGTTCATTCATTCATTCATTTTCTTTTTGACTTAGTCCCTTTATTAATCTGGGGTCGCCACAGCGGAATGAACCGCCAACTTATCCAGCATATGTTTTACACAGCGGATGCCCTTCAAGCTGCAACCCATCACTGGGAAACATCCATACACACCCATTCACACTTATACACTACGGACAACTTAGCTTACCCAATTCACCTATACTGCATGTGTTTGGACTGTGGGGGAAACCAAAGTACCGGGAGGAAACCCACGCAAACACGGGGAGAACATGCAAACTCCACACAGAAATGTCAACTGACCCAGCCGGGCTCGAACCAGCGACCTTCTTGCTGTGAGGCGATTGTGCTACCCACTGTGCCAAACATGAAAAAACAACAAAAGTTTTTTTCATGTTACTTAAACTCATTTCAATCAGTTAATCAAGTTGCAACTCATTTTTGGTTATATGAA
This sequence comes from Danio choprae, assembly GCA_903798125.1. NCBI lineage: Eukaryota > Metazoa > Chordata > Actinopteri > Cypriniformes > Danionidae > Danio > Danio choprae. The sequence continues at coordinate 504,810 of CAIGQW010056824.1, forward strand.
GTTTAACAATATTTTTAGTCAGTTTAACTAATGTGAGTGAAGATGACTTGAAAATTTAATTTGATTCAACTAGAAAATTTTAGGCAGCAAGATTTTATTTAAAGTGTTTTCTCTTCATTGACAAGGTATCTCGTCAATGGTGGGGAAAGAGTTAACTGAGTTTCTCACGATGCCTTCTGGGATGCGATGGTGATTTTGGCTAAGACAGGAAAGCATGTAATTTTGTTGCCTACAGTTTGAAGCAGCCATTTGTGTCAGCAAGCGTGTCTGGGATGCCTAAAAATGTTGCTTAGGTAGGCAGCTCAGGTTTTAGAGCAGAGATTTTGACGTCTATTGCACAGTAATGGTCCAGCACTCACAGAGAGATTCATAACAATCGCAATGAAGTTTTCCCTAGGGGTCAGAGTAGAAAAGTAGTTTGGAGCGCAGTCTGTCACTCGAGATCAATAACACCATATTGCATCGGTATGGCGCATCGGTACTTCACAGTTATTATTCAAAATGTTATTTAAATGTAAAACTCTTTGGGCGTTATTGTTGTGGACGCAGCTCTCTGTGGGCATATTCATCCCTTTTGCTAACTTTCCTTTTTGTCAGACCCGGTGAGACTACAAATCAAACTAGATTAAAGTAGCCCATACTGAAATTAACTGAATGGGATCCTCGAGGTGTGATGCGAAATGTCATGCACTGACATTTTAAATTGTTTTATAAATTGTGCCAACAGAAGCATTGGTGTCTGCTCTTTACTGTTACACATTAACAAAGTTTAATGATTTAAAAAAATAATAAAAAGCTCTTATAGGAGAATTAGATTAAACAATTAAATGGATACTGGATAAGAAAAAAGGCTTTTTTATAATAAAGCAAACAAATAAATAAAAATTCAGAAAATTTACAAGCTTTATTATAGGTCTGCTGAAGTCATACCATAACTTTCTGTGGGAAAACAAATTCTTTAATGTACTTTAACTTTATTTAATTTTATTCATATTTTTAATTCACAAAGAAATCAGATGCAGAATGCTGCTTATGTCCAGGGCTGGACAATGCAAAAAAAAAAATCCATAAGTTTTACAGGCTTCATTATTGGTCTGCTGAAATAATAATAATAATAATAATAATAATTCCTTACATTTATATATCGCTTTTCTGGACACTCAAAGCACTTTACACATTTTTGGGGGAATCTCGTCATCCAGCACCAGTGTGCAGCATTCACCTGGATGACGTGACGGCAGCCATATTGTGCCAGACCTCACATCGCACACCACATACCAGCTGATTGGTGGAGAGGAGACAGAGTGAAGAAGCCAAATATGATATGGGGATGGTTAGGAGACCATGATGGACAGAGGCCAGTGGACTAATTTGGCCAGGTATAAACTCCTACTCTTTTTCGAAACACATCCTGGGATTTTTAACAACCACAGAGAGTCAGGACCTTGGTTTAACGTCTCATTCGAAAGACAGATATAACTTTCTGTGGGTATATTCAACCATAACTTTCTGTGGGAAAACACATTCTTTAATATTATTTTATTGTATTTTATTTAATTAGTATTTTAATTCATGCTGCTTATGTCCAGGGCTGGACTATGCAAAAACAAACAACAACAAAAAAAAACAGGGATGCAAGAGATGCTGTCTTATATCCTGTGGAAAAAATTCCAAGATGGTCCTGTATTGTCAACCTACACAAAATGTGAAATAACCTGTCCCTGTACAAAATAATAATAATAAAAATTCCATTCATTTGACGACGTCCTCCAAACCCAGCATTCCTGATCCCCTCAAAGATCTCCTCCAACCCCAAAAAACACACACACATTTTTCAAGCACTCAGCACGTTTGTAAAATGTAGACGGTTCATTTACCCCAACAGCCTGTTTGTACTGCAGGTTACGGGCAAAAAAGGAAAAAAAAATCTTTATGCAAGCTGTTTCTCCATCCAAACACACAGAAGCGGCGCAGCTTCAGAGCTCACTGTCATTACAGATGACAGCATCACCCAATGGGAGTCACAGCGCACACAAGAGTGAGGGCACCCGGGTTTGGAAAGCGGTCGGTGGGTTGTTTGAGCTGTATGGCTTCATGGATGGATGGATTCATGGATGTGAAAGGAAAAGAATGCATGGTTGAATAGCGCAAAGAGGAATGACAATGGATTGAGAGGGCAAAGCCTGCCGTATATGCAGGGAATGAGCACATGGGGCTCTGGGATGGAGACCACGCCGTCTGGTTGGCAATTACTGGGCATTTGTGTGTCTTCCAAGGTTAGATTTTAGAGTGCAGAGAGCTGCTGTGACAGATACATACACAGCTGTGGGAGGGGAAATGTGCCCTGACCAGACTTCACTGAACTTTGGGTGCTAGGGAATGGAAATGTAATGGTTTTGTGCTGGTTCTTTGTTATGGAATTGTTTGGATTATCCTTATATTTCATTAGAAAACAAACCAAAAAAATCAATAATGATGTGGAGAAATAGCATGGCATCTATGGTTTAGTTTGATCAGGCAGAGATGTAAGCTTATAAATTATGTCTGCAAGTAAAGTAACTAATGTTCAACAGATCTTCACAACAGGTGATTTTTTTTAACACATACTCAAACACAAATTCACATCTAGTTTACATCATTTCCAACCATAAGAAAGTTTTCAATACCCATTCTAATTACATTCAGTAATGTGAAATGTAGACTTAAATAAAAACAATACAATACAATACATACATACATACATACATACATACATACATACGTGTAATATATATATATATATATATATATATACACATATACATATACATATACACACACTCACACACACAGTAATTTTTTGTAGAATAAACATCTGTTTTATATATATATATATATATTATTTATACATATATATATTCTTTATTCTAAGAGAATCTTTTAAGTGAGTTAAATATTTTTAGATTCTCTATTTTAACAGAAAAATGAGACAAAAGCTGTGGCATTTTTATCTAACACAGGAAGTGATCAATGGAAATAAAAGTTTACGTGAAGAAAAATAAAGAAGCTCTTTTACCTTCAGTGTTCATTTCAGCTGAAAACGGCAGTAATGGTATAGTATACCATGTATAGTTTGCAAAAATGCAGGTAAAAGCACATTTTCTAATGTGTATGTGTGTGTTTGTGTGTGTGTGTGTGTGTGTGTGT